>BMAO01014981.1:0-216293 GCA_019973975.1 Trichonephila clavata
ATATATATATATACTAGCTGTTACCCGCCCGCTTCGCTGGGTATTTCATGATGTTTTATAAATTTTTACTGCTTATACATATGTATAAATTATTGATATCTAAGTCCTAGCATTAAGAATTCGATTGTATTGAAAAATATACTTATACCTGTAACTGTCACCTGTTGATAAATAAAAAGGGCAGAACTCATCTAATTTGTATTTTCTAAAAATCTCTAAAATTGAAGTATAGAATGATGTTTGCTCTTTCGTAACCCAAAAACCAAGTGGATTCCCGCAAAACCAATTTTCGTGGTGGATCTCTACTCCGTAAATTGAACATGCAAGCTAAATTTCAAGTCTAAATCAAACAAAAAAACAAAAGTTTTACTATCAATATCCCCGTAATCCCGTGTTGAGAGCCGTTTTCCAAAATAAGCTCTCTTAGCGGATTTCAATTCAACAAAAGAAAAATGCAAACCAAATTTCATTATTATAGTCCTTGTAGCTCGAAAAAAGTAATTTTTTTTTGTCAATCCGTCCCAGTAACCCCCTGCACCCCCCCCCTAAGAAGTTGATTTGCTTAAAATACATTCTTAGTGGATCTCTATTCAACAAAAGAAACATGCTTAACAAATTTCAAGTATATGGGTCTAACAATTAAAAACATTAATTTTTTTCTGTAACTCCTCTTGACCCCTCGCAAACATCCTTAGGGGTCAATTTTTGTTTCACTCTTTGTTAGAGGAACTCTATTCCATGAAAGGAACATGCCTACCAATTTTCAAGCAGGATGATCATATAGTTTAAAAATGGAAATATTTATCGATTACGCCTCTTAAACTCCCGAAATTAAACTTGGTAGTTGATATTCGCAAAACCCATTTTGTAGTGGTTCTCTACTTTACGAAAGGAATCGGCTTATCAAATTTCAAGACTGTACGTCTAACAGTGTAAAAATGGGGATAATTGTCTATAACGCCACTTGAGCCCCCGCAACGCCACTTCTGGGTCTGTTTTCACAAAACCCATTTTGTAGGGGAATTGCACTCTATGAAAGGAATCTGCTTAGCAAAATTTGAAGACTGTGCGTCCAATTAAGTAAAAATGCAAAAAAATTATCAATAACGCCCCTTCAACCCCCGCAACGCCACCTAGGGGTCTATTTTCACAAAACATATTTTGTAGTGTATTTCTATCCTATGAGAGGAATCTGCTTACCAAATTTCAAGACTGTGAGTCTAATGGTTTAAAAATAGAAATAATTATTTATATCTGCCCTTAACCCCCTGCAACACCACTTGGGGGTCAATTTCCTCCAAACCCGTTTTGTAGCGGATATTTACTCCATGAAAGAAACATTTCTACCAATTTTCAAGCAGCTAGGTCAAGTAGTTTAAAAACGAAAATATTTATCTATTACGCCACTTATACCCGCAACGCCTCTTAGAAGTCTGTTTTCACAAAACCTTCTTATAGATGACTCTATTACATAAATCTATTTATCAAATATAAAGACTGTGCGTCTAATAGTTTAAAAATGGAAATAATTATCTGTAACGCCCCTTAAGTCCCGCAACGCCACTTGGGGGCAATTTTCACGAAACCCATTTTGTAGCGTATCTCTACCCTATGAGAGGAATCTGCTTACTAAGTTTCAAGACTGTACGTCTAATAACTTAAAAATTGGAATTTATTACGCCCCTTAAACCCCCACCCCCGCAACACCCCTCGGGGGTAATTTCCCCCAAACCTGTTTTGAAGCGGATATTTACTCCATGGAAGAAACATTCCTACCAATTTTCAAGCAGGTAGGTCAAGTAGTTTAAAAACGAAAATATTTATTTATTACGCCACTTAATCCCCTGCAACGCCACTTAGAGGACTGTTTTCACAAAACTTTCTTATAGCTGATCTCTACTCTATGAAAGAAATCTATTTATCAAATATAAAGACTGCGTCTAATAGTTTAAAAATGGAAATAATTATCGATAACGCCCCTTAAGTCCCGCAACGCCACTTGGGGAGCAATTTCCACGAAACCCATTTTGTAGCGTATCTCTACCCTATGAATAGGAATCTGCTTACTAAGTTTTAAGACTGTACGTCTAGTAACTTAAAAATCGGAATTTATAACGCTCCTTAAACCCCCCACCCCCGCAACACCCCTTGGGGTCAATTTTTTAAAAACCCATTTTGTGGCGGATATTTACTCCATGAAAGAAACTTACCTACCAATTTTCAAGCAAGTAGGTGAAGTAGTTTAAAAACGGATATATTTATCTATTACGCCCCTTAATCCCCCGCAACACCACTTAGAAGTCTGTTTTCACAAAACCCGTTTTGTAACTGATCATTATTCTACGAAAGGAATCTATTTATATATCAAATTTAAAGACAGTGCGTCAAATAGTTTAAAAATTGAAATAATTATCTATAACGCCCCCTAAGCCCCTGCAACGCCACTTGGGGGTCGATTTTCACCAAACTCATTTTGTAGCGGATCTCTACTCTCTGAAAGGAATCTGCTTACCCAATTTCAAGATTGTACATCAAGTAGTTTAAACATGGAAGCAATTATTTATAACGCCCCTTAACCCCCTTAACTCCCCTTGTTTTTCGAATTTCGGAAAAAATCCGTTCTTAGCTGACGTCTACTCTATGAAAGGAACATGTCTACCAAATTTCAAGTCTGTAGGTTGAATAGTTCCGGAGATATCGTGATTAGTCAGTCAGTCAGTCAGTCAGTCAGTCAGTCAGTCGCTTTTCTCCTTTATATATATAGATATATATATTGCATCTGTATATATATATATATATTGCATCTGTATATATATATATATATATATATATATATATATATATGTTTAGAAGAATATTTTTAAAAAATATTAAACTTTTTAAAAAATCTCTTTTTTTCCCCATGCAATTCTTGGCGAGGCTTTTTTTTTGTGCTTCCAACTATCTGTTTCTACTTCTACCACAGTGAGCCTTGCACTTTGAACTACGGTTACTTTGCTTGGTCGTCATCTAAATTGGCACCCCACATCCAGGCCACCACACCGTTAGGACTTCGATTGATAGATTTTTTTGTTACGTAACATTCTAAAGTAACACGAGGGGGCTATTGGTGTGAAGAACCTCTTAACTTTAAATTACGGTGAAATGACGAAGGCAAGAACTTACCATCCAAAATTTCCCCATTATGCCGTTGCGATAAGTTTATATTATAGCATATTTAATGCACATCAACCTTGCTAAGCGACAAATCTTTAGAAGAATTACGATTGATACACGCGACTCGACAAACACATCGGCAGCCATGAGCAAGATGTTCTGACCACTACGGCTCAAAATTTAAGCAATTAGAATATGAAATCCAAACTGATGTTCCGTCACTCCTATAAAAATCAATATTATGAAATTTCCAATACACACATTTTAAATACAAGCAGAATTTTGTTCTCTTTTCACCAGGATATAGCTTCGAAGTACCGATAACACCCCATTAAAGGTGTGCAGTCTCTAAATAAAAACAGGCACCATTTTGAAATTTGAAACCATACTGTGTCTATCTTAAAGACGTCGTTTAACAGCTTTTGAAAATTATGCACAGCTCAGGCACTGCCGGTGAAAAAATTTATTCCTTCTTACCCTTGCTCATAATAAATAAAGCCCATTATAAAGTTTGCGCAATAAGAAGCAATCTAAATGCTAATCTATGCATTATGAAACAAAGTGTTGAAAACTTTCGTGAATACGTGGGAGCGCTTATCTTTCTCCCGGGCGCTTTCTTTCGAGAAGAATTTCGTTAAGGAAGGTTTGTTCTCTCTCTTCTACGTGTTAAAGATGTAAGAATAACATCCAGATTAATATTCGGCTTCTACTACAGTATTTTTATGCGAAGAACAAAGCTTTTTCTTCGTACAACTTATGATAAGTGTGAAGAGTTCGGCTTTTCTTTGATTAACTGCAAATTGTCCGGAATTCGAATTTACGATATTGACTAGGCTACGCATATTTTTTTATTTATCTTTCTTTCAGCTAACATAACAACTCTCTCTCTCTCTCTTTTTATTCTCTTGAGAAATATAACGAACATAAACTTGAATTCGAGGAAACAAATAATGAACCAAATGGAAATGGAAAAAATAAAGGGCTATTGGCGACGGACCTCGTAATTTTGAACCGAGGTCAAATTAAGAGAACGACACCTGAACTGCCCCTCTCCCTTTTTTCAAACACCGCTCCAACAAGAGTCCTCAGTTGCACTAGAACTCAAGAGATAAGCTGGAGGGGGGGGGACGCGAACTAATGACCATTTTAGACTCCATGCATATCATTTAAATAGTTTTCAGCTAATGTAGTAGATTGCGCTATTTTTTGCCTGCTGGTCACAATATAAACTGTTTGACCGTGATAACTGATAGGTTATGGTAGGGAAGTCGTGGCCGGCGCTGTTGCAGTTGAGTAGTAAGTTCGAATCCATATACAACTAAAAGACTACCAAAAATATGCCGACATTCAAATCCTCGCGTTCGCATAGTGTGGACGTTTGGACGTTTTCATTCTCCTCACCGGACCATGGCTAAGAATTATGAGGTCCATTGACCAATTGCTTATACAGGGTGATTCGCTACCAGACCGGCAAACTGGTAGGCAGTAGAAGGGTACAGAGATGACTCAGAATCCCAAAGGAATGCAGGATCGCAAATGCCGTGGTTACGAGCAATGGTGCAAAGAAGCAGAGAAAATAACTGAAACACAACAGCACATTTATGGATCAGAAAAACATTTTATTGAAAGGTTGCAATACAACAAAATCTTGAAATCCTGACAAGAAGTCGTCTGGTAAGCGTGACAGTGACGCTTCATAGAATTCCATACGTTCTGAAAGATTCCTAGCATGTCACGTATCCTCTCGGCTGCTACAGATGAGTATCATACACTTAACTCTTCACATGAATCTAGAAGAAATTCAAGAACATTCGAACACTTGTTGTAGTACAACCTCTCAATAAAATTTTTTTATTTCATTAATGTATTGAACATTCTGTTCTTTTTCTTTGCTTCTTTGCTCCACAGCTCGCAATAACGGTATTTACAACACTGCATTCCATGTGATTCCGAGTCGTCTCTGTACCCCCTACACACCTTACCAGTCTGTCACTCTGGAAGTGGATCCCCCTGTACAGTCACACTTTAAAGGTGCGTGGGAGCTACTAATGAAAAACCTCAAATTTCTTAATCCAGTCGCGTGAACTAACTTGCACTCCAAACTTCTGCAACATGCTATCGTGAAGACTTAGAGCCTCAACTGAAATTACGTGCACCAATCCATCTACACGGTGGGACGCCAGGCTCCCCAGGGCTCGAACCCATAATTCGCCAATGCTGGTCACGTGTTCGAAACTATGTCCATTCGGCTACAGCGGCCCCATGCATTTCCGAAATGTGACCTTCGTAAAGCAATTACTATCACACATTAAAATAACATGGCGTTGTCTTGCAACATTCAGGAAAATCAATTCTTGGACATATTGAAGTTAGTATCATACTTAACAATTTTTATAAAAGCCATATGAATGCCTTCATTGAATGGTTTTATTACTACTTTATTGCACGCTATGTATTGCAGTCGCTTGATTGATTGATTTTAATCTACTTCACATTCTGAAGAAACACAAGGTTTTGGTGAGAGACCTCTTAATTCTGAACCGAAATCAAGTAACAAAAACGACGCCTGAGTTAGTATACCTTCTCCAAATTTCCCCCACCACGTTAACGGGAGGACTTTCCGCCTCTACAGAATTAACGTGCATCTTTCCTCTACACGATAAGTCTTCAGCGGCACAAGTGTCTTTTCGACCCCCTGTTCTTGTCCTCTACATGCTGCCTACTATGACCCCTCTGAATTGGTTGTCCAAATTCGACAACACCCTGTATATGTGTATATATGTCATAAATTTATAGATGTTTTCGAGTCGTTATAGAATAAAACCTCTGAAATGTGACTTAACACATTGAATCTGAATGTGATTCATTTTATTCCTTAATTCACAGTTTACTACATTACTATTAATCAGTCTAAATCAAACTTGAAAACATTACAATTTGTTATATTTTTCAATTCCTACAATTAGTTCACTCTCTCCCTATATTTTTGAATTCCTACTATTAGCTCACTCTCTCCCTATATACTATATATATATAATTTTTTCTTCATAATTTAATTTAATTTTATTTTATTTTTCTGTCTGTTGCAAAATACACGTGTGCTAGTTTTATGCCTAGCATTCAATATGGCTCTGTTTTTTCTATTATGTTAAAAATTTCTGCTGTACGGGGAAGGTGGATCCATAAAGTATATTTAACCCTAATTTGGTGGTCCTAATTCAGCAACAGCTTTAGACATCATAATATGTCTCTCTTTTAGTTCATTGCTCTTTTGGTTTCTTCCATTTTAAAGTTCTAACTCTGCTTCCTGCTATTTATAAGTTTATTTAAATCTTGTATAATATACATTTCCACCATTTTTTTTATAGTTATGTGTCTTAAAAACTGGTTTCTATCTTCTGGCTTTGTTAGTTGATAGTTTAGTCTTGTTATTTTCTCAATTTATGATACTATATATATATATATATATATATATATATATATCTTGTTTAAATTTTCAATCGTTAATTTAGTTCTTTCTACTCTTACCTATTTAAGTTTAAATACATTTTTAAAAACTTGTAGTGTCCTTGAGGTTAATACAGTTTTTTCATATATTGATTCATTATTAAATTAAAAAATGCATTAATAGTAATAATGAAAAATAATAGTCCAACAGCATACATAGAAAGGAAAATCGTTTGCTGTGTCCCTGTAGCGCAATGGATAGCTCGTTGGACTTCTAATCCAACGGTTCTGCATTCGAATCCCACCTGAGGTGGCCTAATTTCTGAGAATGTGATTTTTTTTGCTGTACTATTTTATTAGAATAATTAATTTTAATTATTAAATAAATAGTAACAACAAAAAATAGTTCAACAGCGTATATAGAAATGAAAATGGAAAATTTCAAAGAAAAATCGCTTTCTATTTTCTCACTCAATATTGTGATTCTTTCATATGTATATACATATTTATATCAATTGTAGCTATTTAATAAAAATTAACTAACATAAACTTTTTTTTGACCTAAGTAGGAATTGACTTAAAATTTTTTTTATATTACTTTTTATGTTTAATATATACATCTAGTTCAAATTTTCAATCATTAATAAAAAACTTCTATTCCATTCAAGTTCTAAAACATTTTTTAAAACTTGTAGTGGGTAACACTTGGTGTTAATACTGTTTTTTCAAATATTAATTAATTAATTAAATTTTTTTTTAATTTTAAATTTATTCTGCGTTACGTCTGTCAAAGTTACAACTGGCTGCTACAGATGGCACCGGTATATTTTTCTAACGAAGTAGGGGAGAGATAGAATTGACTTAAAAAATTATATTACTTGTTATATTGTATACTTTACAATTCGCGCGCGTAGATTTTATCTATCTTATAAATACTGATAGTAAATAGTTGTGTATAGTTTTATCATTGATGCACTAGCTATATGATCAGCTTTGGTGTTGTTGAATTTTTAAGAATTGTTTTTTCGGGGGCGTTAGATTTAACCTCGAGAAGATTGTGGTTCCACTTGATCACTCATTAGAGTCTTTTCGTGAATATTCCTTTGAAAAGCTACAGGGTGACATCAACACCTTGCCGTGATATGAATGTGGTTGATTGATTGTTTATTAAAGTCGCAATTCGAAGCCGAACAAGGTTTCGGACCTCATTATTTTGAATTGCAATCAGATGACGAAATCTACCACCTGAGCTCGAGCCCAGTACCGTTGAAGACCCGCTGTGCAGAGGGACGATGCACGTTACATCTGTTGATGCTCAAACGTTCTGTGGAAGTGGAAGTTAGGAGAGGGTAGAGGTGCCAGTTCAGGTGTCACTCTCGTCACTTGAACATGGTTTGAAATTATGAGGTCCGTCACCAAAAGCTCTCGAGTAGCTGAATAGTACGACTTTAATGTTCACTCACTACCACCTACTCTCCCTTCTATAAGCCTCAACACGCCACGTGATGACTTGAGTTCCGACTTATTTAATGTGCGTGTCTTTAGCGACACCAGGACTCAAACCCCAGACCACTCGTCTGCCTTGACAGGAATTTCGATGTGAGTAATGGGGTGCAATGTCAGAACACCCCAACCGGTATAGGGGTTAGTGACGCTGACTGCAGTGTCGTTGGGCCTGGGTTGGAATCCCGGAGGAAGCAAGAGTGTTTGTAAATGTATAGTACCTTTACGGCAAGGAAGTACTCAAAATAGCCGTTGAGCTAAAAGTCCTCTCGTGAGGTTGGAAGGGGAAGAGAGGTGGGAAGCCTATGATCACCCCAGGGTGTTCTCCCTCAAAATTGGGGTGAACTGAGCCAGATCGTCCTGTGCTCAAGCTACGGCTAATGACAGGTGTACAACTAGCCCTTGCCACGATGAATTTTGTGGGCCTTGATCTGATATTGCTATCGATCAGGTGGCATAAGTAATAACAGCAATCATCTCGGGGTTTTACCTACTCATCAGAAATTCAAAATAATGAAGCATATTTGACTATGATTGGTGGACCTGGGACGTAAAGGAAACTCTAATTGGAGTGAGAAGATTACTTGGGTACAATAATAATAAAAACAAAATAGAAAATATATAATTTTTTTCTATTAAATCTGATAAAACACCAAATTTAGAACATTGAACTATACTCCACTTTAATTCATGACCCGTGACGAAGTGAAAAATACGAACCATAAATCAAAGGAAATTGAAAGCCATATTTTATTTTGAGCTACCTAACTTTTAGTTGATTGGCTGATGCAAGTGATTTAATAAACATTCGTATGTGTTCTGCTGCTTGTACAACAAATGTTTACACTCTTTTTTTCAAATGTAATTTGTTAAGACTTCGTAAATAATCCAGACCGTTGATGGAATCCATTTCGGTGACTAAAGTGCAACGATGAAAAGAAAATTGCCACTCGATGAAATTTTAATTGGAGAGAGAGAAGTTTTCTGAATAAATAAACTGACCTAGTATCTCATCCTGATATCGTTTAGTTGTCTAAAACTTTGTTTTAACGATAGTATTACGTAATTCCAACAGTTCTGAAAAAGCCGAATGTTAAAGATTTAACATTTCATATGTAACCGTTCGATATAATTGACCCACCACTACCTTATCTATGAGTTTGAAATCGTGGAAATTGGAAGCCTGTCAATCCTTTTAGTTGAATCATTTCGAATAAAATAAGTAAGACCCCACGTGTTGAAACTCTTTACATATCCTTCAAAAGGTAGAACACTCAATAGATACAAAGAAAACGGTTTACGCATTATCAACATAATTTTAAATGCAGTGATTTAACGTCCAACCCCGCATCGCGGAAGGGGGGGGGGCAGGTGTTCTAGGGGCCCATAGCCAGACTGATGCGAAGTACGTATTTGGGCTTGGGGCCCCAAACCTGATTTTGCAGGGGCCCTAGTATTCTTCGTTATGCCACTGGTTAAATGCCTTGAAACAAATTTAATTTTTATATATGAATTTAAAAAATGAGCGTATTGAAAAGACTCGTTCCAATTAATACACAGCTCCATTTTGGATGATAATTGGTATCCTTCGCAGTGAAATCGATGCAAACAAATGTCTCCACAAAACCAAAAATCCCCCCCCCCCAAAATAGGATTTTTTTAAACTTCGTCTACAGTAAAATTCAAGCAGGCCTGATCAGACTTACACCAATTTTCCAGCCTTGTTGAAATGTAAGAAACTTGATGTGGGTGGATACTAAAAAAGTGTCATAGATCCGTCTTCTGACTTCTAAGAATATTGAGCGGGTGACACCGACGAGGTCTTTTTCTAAAATACCAAGGGTGAACACAGTGGCGTAATAGAGAATATAAGCCTTCCCCCCCCCCCAAGTCAGGGTTTAGGTCTCAAGCTAGATCTTATAAAGAATTGAAAAACCATAACATAACATAGGCTTTGGTCCCTCTAGAATCTTGCCCCCCCCCCTCTGCAATGCGGGGGGCACCGGGTGAGTAGGCACTACTCTCCGAAGTCTATCCTTTTAATGGAGGAGAGTTTGGTAAAAGACAAACGTTATCCTGCAAGGTATCAGCAGTAGCAAACTTGGCCGAACTATCGGCTATCTCGTTACCATTCAATCCAAAATGGGAGGGGACCCATTGAAAGTATATACAGTGTCTAGAAGAAAGGCGAACTCATAGATACAGAATATTTAGGCTTGCCATATCCCCAACACTTGTCCAATGAAAAAGGTACTTTTAAAAGCCAATAGGTGCTGTGAGTTTCCAAATCTCCCTGAAGACAAGTTCAGAAGCCGTATCAAGGAATTGCAGGCCATTATAGATTTCAATAAGTTCCGATCTAAAAACAAAACAGCTGTTATTATTTCTAATCTTTATATCAAATGTGCCATCAGGTGACTCAATATGCCAGCCACTTCCAGAAATACCACCGCCGCCAATACGGCCATCGGTATAGATCATAGGTTCTCAACGTGGACGTTTGAGGCTTTCAGTGGGGCAGTAAAAGATCCAGAGAAAATTAGGTGGCGTTGAGATGTTACGGAGCTGCCTGGGCAGATTAACCAAATGTAATCTTAAAAAGACTAAAAAAAAAAACACTCATTATGTACTAACAAAAGTAAACTTTAATACTGTTTACTTATGTATTTAAATCCTTTCTCTATATCACATGTACGAAAATTCACATATTTCGATTGTTCGGGAAGTGGATGAAGAACTTAACATTACATTCAGACCTACATTAAATTGAATGATATAGTGAGTTCATTTAGTGCACATGTTGTCTTTGTCTGTGAGCTGTAGAAAAATGTTTCGTCCACTGCATTCCATTACGTATATTATCCAAGAAACATAATTAAATATGTTAACCAGGAATTAACGTGTGATTCCTTAAAGGCTGAAACTGCCAATTTATGTTTATTTTGAAAGAAATAGTTTATTATGAATTACTTCGTATCATCAAAACCCCTGCCTGCCTTTATAACAGTAAGCTAAAACTTTTTTTTATTCCACTCTCTTTTAAATGAAGAAGAAATTCAGTAGCGTTTCAATTCCAACAATATCCTATTTATGACTAAAATATGTAAAGATACACATTTAAATATATTTGTGGCAATAACTATATCAGATTCGCAAGTAAGAAAAATCGGGGCTTTAGAAAAAAATTAAACTAAAAATATATTATATTAGTAATAGAATATTTTTTAAATTTAATTCTTGTTTCCACCATGTATTATGAACACTCTTAATTCTCTAGAGTGGGAGGGGGCGGTATCGAAATATTTACTAAAAAAGGGGGTGACAGTTCAAAAAAGATTGGGAGCCAATGGTATAGATTTTTAATGCCGATTGATTTATGCCATCCATTGTCTCCAGAGTCATCTGTCAAATAAAATCTGGTATATTGGACCTTTTACACACCCTGTCCAATATCTCAGTCTGGAAATGTATTTGATCAGAGTCAAATTTAAAATAGGAAAAGGGTTTTAAGAAGTGAGGTTCCCCATCACCAAAAAACAGGTTCATATTACCTGCCAAGGAAAAAGGGCTTTAATCACTTATTATTGCGCCAAGAATGGAGAAGGGTAGAAATTCTGTGCTGGTCATTGTAAATAAATAGCTTATTGTAATATTTTACCAGGCGGTAACTTCTCAAAAAAGGGGTTGGTAAGTCACTCTCATACAATATTATTAGGGCAGCTATTGTGGCCACGGTAGCCAAGTGGTCAAGGTAACGGACTCTTGACAGGTATGTTGACCCTTGTTCCACTGAAGACCGCCTTGCAGAGGTGGCTGATGCACGTTAAATCTGTCGAGGCTCAAACGTCCTCCCGTTGGTGTGGAAGTTAGGAGAGGAGCTGCCAGATCAGGTGTCGTCCTCGTCACTTGACCATGGTTCAAAATTTCGAATTCAGTCGCCAAAAGCCCTCGGGTAGTGTGACGTTAATATTCACCCACTCACTATAGAGATGTCTATTGGTGGTGATAAATGTAAACCTTTGACGTTGATGTATTAAAGATCAATTTTTGCTGTTCAAAGGTACAGAAACAAATTCTAATATTCCCAAGTTCGTTAGGAACCAAGAAATTATGATCACTTGATATTGGAAAGCGCTTTGAGTAGCTGAATAGTGCGACGTTAATATTCTCTCGTCTACTTAATATTGAATCGAATATAGAATTTTAATCATTGCTTGAAGATGCTTATTTTTTAAAGATTTCCTCAACGCAAAGCAAGTAGCATAGCCTAGAACTTTGAAAATAAAACACTGGTTAAAAATTATATCAACTGATTAATCGACAGAGGTCTTAAGTCCCGGAATAAAAATCTACTATTCATGGTGTTATATAATATTCATGGGTGTGTGAAATGGCTAAAACTTCGTTAATGTTTCTTCAGTGACAATTCCAAAAACACTTTGATCATAATTTATCCTAAAGTGAAGGATTTTTCTTACCTGATGATGTTGATGCCTATTTTGTAATTCTTCATGTCCCAGACATTCTGCATGATGATGGCCCACTGGATGGATATGGCTGCCAGGAGAAAATTCAGTCCGATTGCGCTGAAACCATACTTTTTCATGAAGGTCATCAGAAAGCCGAAGCCCACAAATATCATCACGTTTACGTCTTGGAACACTAAATCGAGAAAAAGAATGTACAACATCATAGAATCTTAAGTCATGGTGATGAACAGAAAGCATTACAACACAATGTAAAAATATATTTCTTTGTATACATTATAAAGATGTATAACAAAGAAGTTCAATAAAACAGATTTAAAAGTTGGAAAAAATACTCTGGTTAGACAGGTTGCATTGATAAATGGATAACATTTGATAAAAGTAGCAATTTATTTACATGTTAATATTTAAAATAAAGATCAATAAAAAATCTTATCAAGTTATTACATAATCTTGTAAAAGTAATCTTATTAATCTTGTAAAAATATTATCAATGCTTGCTGCACCTTTCTGCAATGTAATTTAAAGTTAAAAATTAAGGGGTTATTTGAACTCATAAGGGAAAGGGGGGGGGGAGAGCGGGTCTTGCATGTAACCTTGCCACTTTTACGTGAATAGAAATTAAGAGGTTCCTCGCCTATAACTCTTTTGTAGCGTCTGTGAGTGCATCATTAGTAATATAATCAATCAATTCTAACAACCTTCATAATTACTGAACATGTCCTGTGAATGCCTCTGAGATCTTTTTTTTTTTTGTCACTTCTGTAGATTCTGTAGATCTTTCACAGTGCTTTTTTTCTGCACTATCACCTTTTTGGTAAACAGGTATAATGTTTTGAGTGAGTGTTTATTAACGTCGTACTATAAAGCAATACGAAGACTATGGGTGACAATTTTTAACCATGATCAAGTGACAAGGAAGATACTTGAACTTGCATCCCACCCCATCTCCAAACTTCAAACATCACACAATTGCGTGGATTTTGAGCCTTGATATATTTAACGTACTTCAGCCCTTTTACACGGCTGGTCTTCAGTGACTCTACGGCTCGAACTTATGAAATGCCAACCACAAGTCACAAAACCACTAGGCTACCGCTACCACTCATATCGGAAGGATATAGAGACAAAGAGAGATAGTTTAGATCAAGGGTGGCCAGACTTTTCCAGGGTATGGACTACTAATGTTTTTAAGGTGTTAAGGTCCAACCAGCGGTCATTAGGTATTAAAATAGTATGTTTCCTTTTCGTTGTTGCTTTCGACATTATATCTCTCTTTTAAAATGTGACAAATTAAAATTTTTACTGCAAAAACTCAAGCAACACAAAATTGTCAATGTGAATGCTGGAACAAGTATGAGCGACTGCTAGACCGTGGAGTGTGGACGTATTTAATGCAGTGAGCAGAGAACATGTGGAACCGATGAATCTAAAACCAATGTTTGTACTTACAACTGTTCGTTGCCGATTCCCGCGCCATCGCGGGGCATGACATCAACTCGAGAACCAAATCCCGTGGAAGAGCGGGTTATGGGATGATGTCTCAATAGCCTATTCCTTGCAACCGCGGGAATAGCTGATTACAAATATTTATTCTCCCTTTCAGTCGGCGTGTGGAGAAAAATTCTTTTCTTCAGCTGACATCGCAGTGAGTGCTTTTTCCACTCACAGCAGCAGTGAGCGTATTAAGCGGACACTTCCAATGAAGGGACATGTTTTGTCTACACGTTTATTGAATCATTTGCTTAAGTAAAAACAGTCGCATCTCGATTGTGAAAAGTCGATTCTCTAATCTAGCTGGCATCGGTGTTCCATAAATATGTTTCTTTTAGTAAGCGCATCTTAGGTCTTAGTGATGGTTGTCACCCCAAAATATCTTAGCAGTCCATCGATCAAGCGCGATCGACTTAATGCCCATCCCTGGTTTAGATACTACTATTTCAGTTTTTACAAGGTTATTATAATTAAATTTGAACTTTCAAAATACTGTAGAAAAAGAACCACTGATCAGAATGACAGAAATTTGAACAGAATGTACTTGAAGAAAAGAGAAACGGTATGGCATAAGAAAAAAAATTGTCAATAGATGGCTCCGAACTGATTCTTCAAATCCAATAGGGTACAATCTTGCAGTAGTAGATGGGATTTTCACTCTCAGTGTCACAAATATTAAATGACTTGAAAGTCATTTTCCCCATAAAAAAACCTAAGCAATCCCGCACATTAAACATTATAATTGGTTTTAATGTGCAATTTATACCAAATCTCACGCAATTTGATTCAAAATCTTACTTGCACAGCCAATTTTACTTTTGTTATGCCTCTTACAGGGCTATCTGTTGATACGCTGGAATTTTTTTCTTATGCCATTTCGTTTCCCCCTTCCTCAAGTACATTCTGTTCAAACTTCTGTCATTCTGATCAGTGGTTCTTTTTTTTACTGCATTTTAAAAGTGAAACTTTAATTATATCCACCTTGTATATAAGAATTACATTTATTCTTAACTGAATTATTTATCTTCTTTTTTAATTTAATGACACAAAATCTTATTCAAAATTTAAACATTTTGCTTTACAATTCAAACAATGACAGACTAGTGTAATATAGCACTTTAAAAGCAGGGAGGTTATTGTATAACTATATACACAGGTGTCCACCAGATTATATACAAACATACATTTCCTACTATTTCAAGAAATTTGCCGTTATTTTTTTAAAACTAAAATTATTTATAAAATGTGCCAAAGTAAGTATCATATCCTAATTTTGAGAGTTTTGACTGATTAAAAGAATTGTTATGGCTGTTATGAGTGAAAAGCATTACAACCATTTTAACTGTAGATGTTTGAATTTTGTGTTTAGACTTGTTTATTGCACTGTGATAAGCACAAATTTGTGTTAGTTTTCTTGGAATGATTTCCCACAATCGTTTAGATGATGATTTAAGATGGAAGGCCGTTGGGTAGATTGAGGGTGGGATGTCTCGAGAAACCTAAATGTTTCTCGAATGGTGATATAATATAACCAGACTGTGGAAACAATTTCAAACAACGTTTACTGTTGTTAGAAGATCTGGAAAAGGTCGATCAAAAGTTACACCAGAAAAAGATCAAAACTTGACAATAAATTCACGTTGTCACATGGACATGACAGTGAAGGAACATGATTGGACTTTGCTGTTGCCACTAGAAAGGCAATTTCTAGACAAACTGTTTACAGACGCTTAGCTGAGAAGAACCTTTATGTCCGACGGCCGGTGGCAGGTGTCCCACTTAACCCGTCTCAGAAAATATCTCGTCTTTTATAGAGCCAAGAGCATGTGTCTTGGGCATATCAAGAAGGGAATCGTGCACTTTTCCCTGATTAGTCCAGGCTCAGTACCATTAGTGATTCTCGTCGAGTTTTCATTTGGAGAGAACTTGGCACTCACCAACATCCTTCGAACATTAGAGAATCCGATCGGTTTGGTGGGTGGGAAATTCTTGTTTGGGAGGGGGAGGCATTATGTTAGACGACCGTACATCGCTACACATTTTTGAGGCAGGTTCTGTTACTGCACAACGATATAAAGATGAAGGTCTTGAACCCCATGTGAGACTGTTTCGAGGATTAATTGGTCAAGATTTTATTTTTATGGACGATTATGACAGGTAACACAGTGCTAATCTTGTCGAAAACTTTATTGAGGAAGATGGTGTTTGCCGGATGAAACGGCCAGCAAACTCTCCTGAACTAAATCCTATCGAGCACGTTTGGGATGCTTCAGTAAGAGCCATTGTTTCACGTCAATACTCTCGAAAACCACGTTAGATGTGAAAATCTGCGCTTAAAGAAAAGTTGGGATTTCTGGATCAAGATGAAATTAGCAACTTAATTTGTAGTATGAGAGCTCGTTGTGAAGCCTGTATAGCAGCAAGGGGTGGCCATATTCTTTACTAGACATTCGGTTTTTTAATTACTACACAGCGTCTTTTGACAATTTTTGATCAAACTTACTTATTACAAGAAGTAACCTTCATTAAGATTTTATTTTTTAGCATACTTATTCTCAGAGTATGAGGAATGTATGTACAAAAATTTATCACAAATAAAAAATACATGAAAAGATTATTTGTGTTTGTAAACTTAATTTTGGACACCAGTGTATAATTAATGAATAAGAGAGCCCGCGAAGATTGTAGAGTAAAAGTACGATTATGGAAATATCAAGAACTTTAAATAAGCGTCAAGATAGTTTTTTGTTTTCGCTTATTTAATATTGACCAGAACTTTCTAGATTTGGCTTTGCTACAATGCAATAAATACGACATGTAGAATTACATTTCTTATCTTTGAATTTCTTTCAAGTTAATGATTTGTTTTCATCAACACTCCCCCCCCCCTCTTCATCGTTTTAAAACTGTAATCTAACTCTAATGGTTCCACCCTTCAAGAGATTCAATTTAGAAGGGAAAAAATGGGCCCAAAAATTCCAAATAGATACACTATTTTTATATCTCAATTCTGACTAAAGGACTTATTCCTAATCGCATTCATTTTGATTAAGTTCTCAGAAAAGGAGCTGAGTGACACAAATCTTTCCCTCTTCCCTTTTATTCTGCGACATAATAACTTTGTTGTTATGACCCTCAAAATATTCTTTTTTCGGAATTCTGAGTTTTTCTTTCGAACTTTAAGAGTTTTCGTAAAGGAATAGAAACAAAGTACTCGAGCAACTCCCTTTTTTATTATGAAAAACGCCCTGTCATTTTCCACTCGAAAATGACGAAGAGAGATTGAAAAGCCACTCTATAAAAACGCCGTTGGGTACTTTACTTACAAGGACAAGGAGATAGCTACTGTTTCCTGTGATTAATGTTACGCGTTTTATACTGTGAAATCTACCATGAGTTTTATGGCATCGTTCTTCAGTTTTTGAAGAAAAATCGCTTTGATGCATCTCTTAGGGTTTGGATTTAAAATCACCGGAAGCTTTATATTTCAAAATTTTCCATAATACCAATTTAAAAAATTTTAAAATAAGCTATTTTGTAAAATAAAATTCAGTAATAAAATGCTTTATGTCCTCACTTAATGAGTAAAACCTGATTATTATTTTTTACATTCTAGAGTTCACATGGCCAAGAAGAATTCATATAAAAGCTATAAAATCAGTCGACTGTGAAAAAAACTTTCTTGTGTTTTAATATCGCCTAATATAATTTAATTTTTCTCTACAATGATTTTAAAATAAATTTTATGAAAGCAAAATTAACAATGAATGAAAAAGGCTTATAAAATTTGTACCCCCTAAAATTAGTTAAATATTTTTAACTAATATGTTTAACACAAAATATACAACATTATTCACAAAAATATCGATGAACACATTAGAAACTATACAACACATACATAAAAATTATGAGAATATGTAAAAAGGTGGATGTGTAAAAAATAGAAATATGTAAACGTTGAAAATGGAAATAAATGCTTACAGAAAATGTTAACTGGGATCAGAACTCTCTAATCTGTTATATTAATTAAATTTAAGATTATAACATATTATTAAAGAATTTTAAGGAAGTTTTAAGTAATATTTTTACTTACAATTTCTCCAAAAACATTTAATCATTTCGTGAAAATAATATGTTTACTATATCTGTTATGTAGGAGTTTACCCGAGTTTAGTATATCTGTATCGACAGTAACGAATTTTGAATTAACTAAAAATTGATCGTATCGAAGTAACAAGAAAATAATAGTTGATGCAACATAAAATACGTAGAATCACACTTGCTTATTCTGAGTAATACCCTCATTCAGAGAATATCAAACTCTTTGCCTACTTTTTTTATTACCTCCATTTCTCTAATTTGGCAATCGATTCTTTGTAAAATGCTCCGCTCTGTTGATACTATTACCGATAGGAAAGATTAAATCTGATTTATATTGAGGAGTCTGTGAATATATTTGATAGTTTATAACTTATTAGAAATATATAAGAAGTGTTGATTACTAATTCTACTTACATCCGCTCTATTGTTTTTAAAATGCGCTACTGTGAATATACTTTTCTTAACCCCCTTAGCGGTCACTTTTTTTGCCCAAACTGTGCCAAAAAAGACACATTTTTTATTGCATATAACAAAGAATAATACTTAACAGAATAACAAAATGGAATAATTTTATTTTAATTTTCAATTATAAATTTTCACAGTAGTTTTTATTTTATAATTGTGGAATACAAAAACCCCTAAATGTTTGTTTTTTATAAGTAGACTCTGTATGCTGTGAAGATTGTTTAATATATCTTAAAATAATTTCTTACATACTTACACAAAAATTTCAAGTTCGTATCTTTTTTTCAAACGGTCGATATTTTGTGTGTCATGTGTTTGTATACATACACGCGCAATTTGAAGCATGGACAGAGACAATATCAACTTTTTTGGATTACGTTTCCATTTTCATTTCATCTCAAGTAACAAATTGAGCATTGTCTTGTCAATCCTTGTTAGTTATCGAATATTTTGAAGAATCTAAATTCCTGCCTTCCATGAACAAATAAAATCCCGGATGAGAAGTATTTCAGTACCATGGACAAATTGCATCGCTTAAAAACACTAGCACTAACAATCTCACAATAAGAATTAAAAATATACGCAAATTAAAGACAGGAAGAAGAAAATAACAGTGCCCGTACAGCATACGGGCAAACCGGTTGTGTTCAGCTTTCGGTAGCCCGTACATTACGATGTATGGGCAAACATGGTAAGGGGTTAAGCATCGACATGAGAATACACGTTGTCCTCCTACTTGCAGAATGTTTCTTTAGATATAAGATAGCTGTTGATTAGAGGGTGAAAAACTGCAATATCGGAATAATTTGTAATTTCTTAAACGTGAAAAATAGTTTTGAACTACAAAGATAAATAATTTTATTTATTTGACCGTCATCCTATCCATCGTATTTGTGGTTACATCAACCGATTGTGAAAATGATTATGTGATCGAATACTAGTTCATTTGTGTGGCTAGCCCGAGAGTTTTCAATGGGAAGTTATGTTTTGTTAAGCCTAATTAGAATAATTCTGTGCATTCAAGTGGTGCTGTTACTACAACTATAAAGTCAGACTGCTTAGTAAAAGTCCTCTAGTTATATACTATTTCTTATAAAGCGCTTTTGCTTTCGATTTAATTTATATAGTTAGGAGACAGTACAGCTGATTGATTATTAAGATCGCTTTTGGCAACTTTCCTCGTAATTTTGAATCACTCATAATTTAACAGCATCCGAACTGGCATTCCACTCCCCAAACTACCACATCATTACAACACGAGGACTTTTAGCTCAGTACAAATAATAAAAAACAGGCCGGAATAAAAGCAGATAACCTCTGTCTCAAGAGGGACTCCTTTTCGTGTAAGTCGTCTTGCAAGGCCGAATTTCTGATTGGCGAACATCACAGGTCTGCACCACCTCTGTTTTGGTTCCAACCGCCATTGGTTCTTTCGGGACAAAAGTCTGTCTCGATTGAGCTAATCTATGTTGACGTACCTCGTAAATCATATGGGGAGGGTCTAGAAATCACCTTGTCACTTTGACACTGGGTGAGTGAGGGAGTGATTATTAACGTCTCACTATTCAGCTACATGAGAGCTTTTGGCGACAGAGCGCGTAATTTTGGGCCACTGTCAAGTGACGAGGACAACACCTAAACTGGCACCCCTTATTCGAGCTACCACATCACACCAACGGGGGGACTTTGACACTAGGATTACACACCCCTTGGTATTTCTTCCTCACAAAAGGCCGACACTGCTTCCATTCGCTTCATAGCCAGCATGTGCGAGGGAACTAGAGAAGGGATGGCCGTCTAACAGGTGTGTCTCTCCTAAAAAAAGTTGTGAAGAAGAAGTCTTCTGGTGAATCTATATGCCACTGGGTGTCGGAGACGAAAAAGTGTGGAAACATTAAACAGTTCAAGCTTCGGAACAAATTTACTTCGCTCCAGGGTTTAAAAAATGACTATAGGGGTAGTAAACGTCTGTATAACGAGGTAACGTTAAATCTGTCAAATATCAAAATTCTTTCATGGTGTGCTGTGAAAGTTAAGAGAGAGAGAGAGAGAGAGAGAGAGATGCCAACACAGAGGTGTATTGTTCTAATCTGTTGAAGAGTTTATAACTTTTTATAAAATTTTCTCAGTATTTATTTATTGGTTGTTTGTCACTAATCTTGAAGAACTGCTGCAGAGACATATTACTCTACAAATATATTTAATAAGTTACAATATGTTCTAAGAACCCCAGTCCGTATTTTAAGCTAACGGGAAAATGGAAGCCCCTTCTGCATTCTAATCTTCAATCTTTATCCATTTCGTAACCTCATATCTTTCGTTACAAAATGAGATAGTTTTGGGGGAACGACTCTTTCTAATCTAATCCTGTTTCTCATAAAAAAAAAAAAAAGGAATACAAGCCATGAAAACAATCGTACCAAAAACGTAATAGCAATAACGTAATAAAGTAAAAATATCATACTGCTGAAGTAAGGGAAATTAGAAATATAATTACTTTGTGCAATAAAGTTTTTATTTACACTATGCTTTTATGTGTACATGCAAAAAATAGTGTTAAGTAGATATTAAGACAAGAGAAGATAAAAAAGAAAACGTGGCAATTTATTCTTTTTGTCTCCACGAATTAATTTTTTAAAAAATTATCGTTAAATGAGTCGATGCTAAATCTCGTGGGAAAATTAATTTCTCTACTCTCAATCAAGAATAATAAATAAGAATAAATTTTGTATCCTTTTTTCCCCTCTTTCTTTCTGCCAATCCGTTTTCATACGCTTTCCAATGGAATGCACGATTGAATTGTTTTAATCATTTAAAGACATTAAATAACACTGCTATTTTCACTTATTTTGATCCAATTTAAACAGTCAATAGATTCTTCATGAAAATTTAGAATGCCTCGTCGAAGTCCTTGACTCGTTCTGCTTGGCTTGTTTTCAACTCAGCAATTACGTCAATAATTCCCATCAGAACAAGAAACATTCAAAGAAATTATGTTATCACGTGTGAGAAAGCAAAGAATTGGTTTTGAAAAAAAAAAAGGATCAAAATGAGTCAGTTAAATGTAAAGTGATTCGCGAATCCGAAGTGATCGTTGTTTATCCAGCTGGTTTATCATTTTATGCTGAAATCGACATATTTTATTGAACATAAGACGAACAAATAAAAAGACGTCATTTTGTTACGTCGTCCAGAAGATCTCCAGCTTTTATTCGTTGTCCACTTACTAATAACTCATCAAGAAGGTAGAAAAACTTACGGATATTATCTCAAAATGATCTACAGGTTAGATTTTGATTACATATATATATGTATGCCTCTTTTTAAAGAAAAATTTCCTTGAATCTTCCAAGTTGAATTTCGGGACTTTCTCTCTCTCTCTGTCTCTCTCTCTCTTAACTATTCATTTACGTTTATTTCTAAAAAACGTTTCCCGGTTTGTACAAGATTTGAAAGACGGATTTAAGTTTCTGTCGGCCTTCTTTGTATGTAAAAGACATATAGAGCTTTTTTTTTTAAATTAAAAAATAATAATTTAATATGTTTTAAAAAAGAAAATTGCGTCAAATTATTATCGAATTATTCGCAATGCAACATGTATCCATTCATGAAAATAAATTTAAAAGACTAAATATAAACTAATTATTCTCAATGCAACATGTATCCATTTATGAAAATAAATTTAAAAGACTAAAAATAACTTTACTAAAATCAACTATTTTTTTAAAAAAATTTTTATTACTAGTTTTTTAGAAGTTTTTTTGTAGATTTTTTATTATTTTTTAATTGTTATTCATATCTAAAATTTATAGTTTACTTGAAAGTTTTTACTATTACCTTATCTGTGTGATAAGCATAATAAAATAAAATTGAACACTTAGATGAAATGCGAAAGTATTTTTTTTAACAAAGTAATTGTTTAAAATAGTTTTACATAGTTTTTTTTTAATTTAATAAAAAAAAGTAAGAATTTAGAAAAGGAATTTTTTTTCCTGCAAATGTAAAATTTTATTTCTATGAGCTGTAGATTTTAAATATCATCAGGGACTTTTTCCCCCAACAAAAGCATATTTATTTTTTCTTTAAGTTTCCGCAAACGCAATAAAAATTTTTTTTCAATGGTCCTATATTTTTTTTCATTCATGTCCTCCAAAATGACAGTACTGTAACTAGAACGCAAAGTATAGCAGTATCTTTACGCGATTCCAATTATTTAAATGCAAACAATGGTTGACTGATAGAGCTGTTGAATTTTTAGGTTATCTTATCTTGAGGCTTTTGTAGTTCAAAAACCTTTCTTATGCTATTTTTGTCATAACTGTTTTAAGCAAAGTCAAAGGGGAAAAAATTGATCTTTACCATTAATTCTTTTCATCAGATTTCTCGGTATTTTATGTTTTCAGTAATTTTCTGCTTGCTTAATGTACCTTATCATGAGTTGTGACCTCCCCCCCCCCCCATCCTTCCAAAAAAGTGGGTTTTTTTCTTCGTTCCTTTAGTAAATATATACTTTTCTCTATGTTATTGATAATTGATAGTTACATTTTCTTATTCATGCTTTTTTTCCTCTTATAGGAATAAAAAAAAGGTAATTTTTATTATTTTTTTACTATTCATATATTTTATTTAAAAACTTGCTTTGTAAAGCGTAAAATGACTTTTAGAACATTTTTAATTATTTTTAGGATTTGAACAATGTGTACCTTTTTCTTCAACACTCCATTTTACATGTGAATATTTCATGCATTTATAATTACTATAGCTGAAGAGTTTTGATTTTTTTTCCAAACAAATCAATATTTTATAAATTGCTTTTTTATCATGAACAAGTTAGTATTTTATCTTTTTAATAAAAATCTTTTTTTTTCTGGACTTTTTGAGTAATTTTGCTTGATTTAAAAAAAAAAAATTGTTTTTCGTGTAAAATTATGTTTTTTTAAATACGAAACTGCGCATTTAGTTTAAAATTTTTGTTTCCTTGTTAATTCGTATATTTTTTTTTAGATTTCAAATGAACTTGCGTGTTTCTCTTCTCATTATTTTTATTTGCTTTTAAATGAGATTTTCAGTTAAAATTATCTTTTTAGAAAGCAAACTAATTTGAATAAAATTAATTTAAAGACAAATATAGTTAGGCAGAATTAATTATGCAATACTGTTGAATAAAAATCTGCAGCATTCCGAACCCTCGACCCCAGTAAAAATTGCTTACAAATTTTTTTTTAAAGGTTACTATTTTTCTTTTTTTTTAAATCTTGGCCGTGTAAATAGATATTTGTCCAAATGGTTTCACAGTACTTTCTAAGCCACTCAAAAAAATTCTAGTTATTTTCATTAAAAAAACCCTCAATAAATTTTAAATTTTTTTAAAAATTTGCGTCTTTTTTTTCAAATAAATCGTAACCGTGGTTACTGAGTTATAAGGACGCGAGCTCATGGGTTCATATCTTGATGCGATCCATTCGCGTAGCTGCTTCTGAGTGGGTATCAAAATTCTTTCAGGGCACTTTTCTAGTATAGGAGCCCTATTAGTGGGATTATAGTTACACATGTTGACCCCGTATCATTGATACGGCTAATACGGTGGTTGCTACGCCCCTGGTGTGATCTTGTATATCGAGTGAGTGTTTATTAAGGTCGCCATATGAGGCAACAAGAGGGCTATTGTCAACGGACTTCTTAACTTTGAACCCCGGTCAAGTGACGAGGACGACACCTGAGCTGACATCCATCTCTTCAAACTACCACCACGCCAACGGAAGGTCATTACGCCTCGACAGACTACGTGCACCAGTCCCTTTTCGCGACAGATATTCAGTGGTACAATAGCTCGGCTACTAGTTTGTGACCATAACCACGAGACCAACGCGGCCGTGTCATGTATTCGGATGATGCGCATTACTTGAAAGTTTTCACGCGCGTTGCCGTAGTTTGCAAATTCGTGTAACTGAACAGTGCGACGTTAATATTCACTCACTCAACTCATCTAGTAGAGTTTCTACCAAGTCATATTTTAAAGTGGTGTGTCAGCTCAGATGTCGTCCTTGTTACTTGATCTTGTTTTGAAACCTTTAAGACCTCTTGTCGACAGTCCTCATCTTGCTTCTAATTGGTTGATTGTCAACCTTTTCGCTACGATGTACTGATCAACAGAAAATATTTTATGCATCTACCCGAAAAGTCATCTGCAGCCAGGGGATGCACCGATGAAAAGCGGTTTGTACTTGTTCCATAGGACTGGTCAACCCCACTAAAAGTATACTGAATGGCTTACCAACCGATAAGGGGGTTTGAGACTGGTGCATATATGACACACCCCTCGCGAAAGGGGTAACGTCACATTAAGAAGTAACACAAGAGCTATCGACGACAAATCGAATAAATCTGAACCAAGATCAAAACCTGGGCTGCACCCCAATCTCCAAAATTCTACACCACGCTAGCTAGACTTGTAGTCTCGAATTAAATTGGTTGGTGTGGTAGTTAGGAGAGGGGGGTGCCAGCTCAAGTGTCGTCCTCGTCACTTGACCATGGTTTAAAATTACGTGGTCCGTCGCCAAAAGCCCTCGTGTAGCTGAACAGTGCGACGTTAATATTCACTCACTGGAATTAGATTGGCTGAACGGCTAGTTTTTAGTAACATGGAGAATCGGCGACCGATGCAGTACTGATTCGAAGTTCACAATCATAGTAACTCGGCTCTACGGGGTCACTTTCATGTTACTTTTAAGTTTAAAGTTTATAAACATTCAATCAATCATACAATCAATCGCTTTCAATTCCATTTCAGACCGTCGCGTGTCGTCAATGAATTATTTCCGATGCCGCTCAAGCTTATGCCAATTAGATTTGTAGATATGCAAATTAAAAATAATGAATTAATTGATATATTAATTGATATATCGATGTAAGTGAGCGACTCACAGTTAAACATCAAATCTCTTCCAATGAAGCATTCCATGTTTACACTTTTATGTTTTTGTAAACATAGGTAATTGTGCTTGTAAGTGTTAATTACAATTTCAGAGCAGCATATTAATATAAATAAAAAATAGTCAAAAACAACTATTTTAATCCAAGGATTTAATATATGAGATTTCGAAATACCTACCAGAGCCGGACAACAAATTAAAATCGGCAAGTAATGTTTTTTTAAAGCAAAAACTTGATTTTTTAAAAAAGAAAATTTGTTATATGAAACCTACACTGACGTTATGCGATCGTAATCTGTATACCATTTTATATTTCTATTTTCATACAGAAAATTAATAATTATTTAAAATAAATTCCTGTCAGATCACAAGAAATATCCATTCTATGTTTATACACAGTGGGAGACAAGCGCAACCTTGTTAACGAATATTTGTCTTGCACTTTGTATATGTTTAAGATGCAAGTATATTATTAAAGTTAATGCATTTATTTTGGGGAAGTTAGTAACTTAAATATGATTATGCTATAATTTTTCAAAATTAAAGAGCCTTTTTGTAATTTTGTTTGTAATTTTTGATGAATAAAATAGCTTTTTTAAAACTTCTTTAACTTCTAAATAAATGTATATTTTATCTCTTAGAGCTCACATAAATGGCTTTAGCACCAAAAAAAATTATGAAAGACACAAAAAGCTTGACAAATAGTTTTTTTTTTTTTAAATCTTTTTGATACTCAGTTTTGTGATGAATTTTATAAAAGCAACCTGTAAGATGTATACAAGCTATCTCCCGATCTTTCATTACAAGAAAAACTATTAACTTTTCATCATGTGAGCGCACTAAAATTTCACCGAATTCTGCTTTCACCACAAGAACGAATAGTACTAACGTAATATCGCAACCATGCCAAATTGCAACCCCAATTTGCACGTGTCATAGGCGTTGAATTTTAGCAACCATGTATTTCCTTTCATAGTTCTCCCCTTGCCGCCATTCCAAGCCTAACTGTTTGTTGATATGGCAAGCTCGAATTCTAAAATGCAAATCTAGGGTTTATTGAATTTATAGATAATATTTAATAATAAAACAAATTATATATAATATAAAATTAATTATAAAATAAAAAAATAAAGTTAAATAATAAAATTATTTTTCTTTTATTGATTATTATTTATTTATAATTTTTTTCATTTAGTATTTTTCGACTACGTGCTCCATATTCCCTTCAGGGTATTTAGAATGTGTGTGGTTTTATTCAATGATGCCAATATGATTGCGATAGTACGTATGTACAGAACAAATTTTTGGGGGTTTAAATTACTATAGCTTATAAACAAAACTAAGCGGGAAAAGAAGTGCGAATTTAACTTCAGACTGAACTCATTTGTCACGTAAAATCATAAAAAAAATGATTTTCGAATAACTTTAATATTTATTCTCTATGCGGAAGAGAGCAATTTTTTGTTTAAGATTCAACTACTAATGGGAGGTAAAAAGGTTTGCTTTCATACAATGTGTCGAGAGTATATTCCAGAAGCGATTTTTTATTGCGTAAAAATATGATATATTAAATATAAGTGCTAATAAATTACGAAAACCTGATATGTTTTAAAATATTTCACGTATTGTAAGACTTATTACACGGAATATGATATTTATAGTATTCCCGTTCTTGTATTTCTTTTTGTAATTGATACAGTTTACGATATATTTGATCTATAAAATCCCGTTATATAATTCGCATCTGTCTAATAACTTTTTTCAAAGTCAACAGACTTTCACTATAAAGCTTCTAGAACAGAACACTTTCGCAATTTCATTTTTAATCGATATCAACTTTGAAAATTTTAAAATAAACAATTTCTTGCCCAGTAATGTGTTTTGCGTTTAAACACACATGCGATCTATAAATATTTTTTTAATTTCTTTCTTTTTCCGTAAATTTCTTTCGAGATTAGAATAAAGCATAAGTAGTTAAAACACTAGTTTTCGTTTCGAATATTTATGAGAAAGTCGTTTAATCTGATTAAATTGAAAACGAATTGGATACAATTTGACCTTGACTTGTAATTTTAAAGTAAACACTTGAAGTTATCGAATTTTTTTGTGGCATGGTTAACTTATCAGACACAGTGGCCCATGAGCGGCGTTATAAAGTGAGCCATTATTAATCGTTTACCAAGCTGAAAGCTTCGGAGAAAAATTCGTACATCGAGAATTTTAAGCTTCAGAATAATTTTGATTTGAATTTGACGAATTTTTATACTTTAATAACATTTTAAAAGGAGGGATAAATTTAATTTTTTTAAAAAGCTGTTTGTTGGTTTGCAACAGCAAAAATTAAATATAGTTTAAAAACTCGCATATATATAAATATACTCTTTTTAAAAATCTTGCAAAGAATGCATTTTACTGAGATTTGAAATATTTTAGCAATTCTGTGAAAGCTACAAATATACTAAGTCTCTATGAATTAAGTAAGTGATTTACTGATATATTTATTATATAAAACTTATAGAAAAGTCTCTTAGAATTTTAGACTTAAAAATGCATTTAATTCTTTATTCTTTGTATAATGAAGTATGAACTTAAAGCTATGCAATCTTAAAGTTTTGAAGTATTGAAATTTCACGTTTTTAAACCATGTATTTTCCTTTGATTTGGAATTAATGATAGTGGACACGAACTTGAGATCAGTTGTTTTTGCTGAGTTGTGCATCCGATACCTGGTACCACTGAAGACTCGTCATTAAATAGCGACGATGCATGTTAAATCTTTCTAGACCCCGCATGGCCAATTCAAATGACCTTGCGGGCCACTTCGGAAAAGCATCACAATCCCGCAGGCAGCATGTAAAAAATATATCTTTATAATAGATTTGGACCCCTGAAAAACATTTATTGGAATAAAAATTTAAAACAGAAGGACATTCATTATTACTGTTTTCATTCCCTTGAATGCAAACATTGATGATAATAATACAATGATCAAATGATGTTTAATTTATTTAAATAATGAGATATTTGTTTTTCTCAATTCCTTCACTCAGTTATCTCAATGCCTGTATTTGCAGATCGTAATCAATGTTGCAGGTTTTTGTCCGATAAGTTCAAGCGCGATTTATGTTTGGTAAATTTAATTTTTGAAAAGAACGATTCGTAGGTGTAAGTTGAAAAAAGTTAAGGAATCAAGCGTGATGCTGCCGGGGTATCGCTTCAATGCAATACTGCCCACTTCTAAGTATCTATAAAAATAGAAACGATCTCTTAAAACAGAAACAGTTACGGGATTTATTTGTTAAAAAAACACTAAAAAAACATTGAACAAAATAATTGTATTTTGTAAAGTTGTAAAGAATCTCGAGGGTCGCAAAATTATTCAAGGTGGTCTGCGTCTTGGACACCCTTGACGCCGATGTCTTCACGCTGAAAGTTTGGAGAGAATGTTGTCTTCCTCGTCACTTGAACGCCATTCGTAATTACGGAAATTGTTAACAGCCTTAATGCTGCTTCGTAGGATGACGTTAGTATAAAATCAACTGAAATTGATAATTTCACTGAGTTTTTGCATAAAAATAGGAGAAATTACAACGCGAAGTTGTTTTTTATGAAAAGTAAACACACTGTATGTTTGTGTGTGTATGAGAGATTCAGAATGGATGTTACAAGCGAAAAGCAGTTGGTGCAGGTCACGAACTGCATGCCAGAGATTGATTGCGAATTCTGTTCTTAAAAGGTTGGTGCTGAATAATGAAGACAGGCCTCGTAGTTTCATGTGGAGTTTGAGATAATAGGTTAGGTGTCATTCTCGTCGCTTGATTATGATTCAATTTCCAGGTCCATCTCTGTCAGTTCATATAGTTGGTCTAGAACATTGCTCGTTCATTTCTTTTATTCTATAGCACACTCGATCATTAATCAAATTTGTGCACGTGACTTAAGTTTCAATCTGAGTAAAAAGTTTGAAGAAACCTAGTTTTTACTTTTAACCTAAATGTTTATAACTTGTAGATAAACCGTTATTAAAATTTTATAAATTCGAAATATAATTAATATTTGAAGTAATTAAAACTATAGTTATGAAATATATCACACACAATATATGTGTGTAATATTAGAATAATTAATGTTCATACATATTTACTTTCTTTTTTGGCCAAGTTAAGTGTATTGATCTATATATGCTTTCATAATCAGCTTTTTTTTTTCTTCGAAAGTAATTTATAACGTTTTTTCCCCAAAGAATTTTCCATCCGCACATTCATTTGACATAACAGTTCCCAATGGGTTTCTACATAGAGCCCGGGAGATCCATTAAAGTTTTGGAAGAAGCGGAGGGGAGATTCGTAAGAAAAAATATTCCAGGAACTTATAATATTAACCAACGGACTCATGATACAATATTGTTAGTAAATTAATTGAATAATAAATTAATGCGTCACAAGATAAAAAAATGTGGTTAAAAACTTGCTTTTTGTGGACATTACTTCGTCAGAAAATTTTCGAAGAAATTATTAAGAATAAACTAATGTACAGAAAAGTCAGTTATTGATAGCGTGCGGTGAGTAACTGGTATCATCGTGGGAGAGCTTATTGTTCTAGTGAACTATGCTTTTATAAGTATCTACAAGCAGTAATGGCTCTCTTTGGATGAACTCAATTTGATTTTTTTAAAAATATCGCACTCTAAAAAATGACCACGGTAGCCTAGTGGTCCAAGTAACGGACTCGTGGCTGGCGTGTCATGAGTTCGACCTGGTACCGCTGAAGACCCGCCTTGTAGGGAAAAATGCTCGTTAAATCTGTCGAGGCTCAAACGTCCTCCCATTGGTGTTGTGTTGTGTGGAAGTTAGGAGAGAGGGTGTCAGCTCAGGTGTCGTCCTCGTCCCAATGGTTCAAAATTAGGAGGTTCGTTACCAAAAGCCCTCGAGTAGCCGAATAGTACGACTTTAATATTAATTTATTCATGAACTTCAAAAAACCGTGAAGGTCTTTGGTGAACGAACGGTGTAATTTAAAGCTTCGGCCATGTGACGAAGATGGTACCACTCTTTCCAAACTTCAGCACCACTCCAAACGTAAGGGCTTTGATCAACGCCAAATTTAACGTGCTTCAGTCCCTCTACATGATGATCCTTCAGTGGCACCAGGACTCGAACTCTCGTCTCACCGACCACTATTTCGCGAACTTGACTACTCGGCTATCGTGGCCACTCTCCTTGTGTGAGCAGTTGTACCATCTCCTTTATATATACTAAAAACTAGTTTTTGTTCACTTTTTGATATTATTTTTTATAATATTCCAATAAATATTAATTTTGAGGTTAACGTTGAAGAAATAGAATGTATAAAGATAATTTGTGGATTTTTGAGGACATGTAACCTTTCAAATACATGCAGAGAAAACTAAAGAAGTGTGTAATACTATGGCAGATGGTAATCATACTTTTCAATCTTTGTCAAGGAGTGTATTGCTGCTACTAACACATGGATTTGAAATGAACAAATATATTTTTGGAGAAAATAATATATAAATGGAGTAAAAATATTTAATGTTTGTGGAATTCAATGTTATATTTTTATATTATATTATAATCGTCCATATAGAAATAACCTTTTAATAAACTACGTATTAATACTTCATTAAAAATCGTTCATCTATTATTTTTACTAAGTTTTAGTGTTCTTCAAACAAATAATTCGTTTAAGAATATTGCAAATGGGGTACGGTGGCTACATGCTTGAAGTTGGAACCTAGGGTACAGAGGATCCTCACACTCATTTCCCCTAACTAACCTCTAGGACTACTTTATGGCCTTTGACAAAAGAACCTCGTATTCCTGAAGGTAGCATGATGTATCCAAATAAGCATTGCTTTGCAATCTAAACTATAAAAAATAACTAGGAAAAGTGAATTACCCGAGAATGTCATTTCAGTGAATTTAAGCAAAACATTAAATAACGGTTCTAAAGTTATTAATAGTCTAAAAGTGAGATTTTGATTCTATAGAAGGTCCAGAGCATAATCACTTGAAGACACTGATGCATTATTAAAGTTTAGCTTAATGAAAGTTTCACTTAAAAATTAGTATAATAATGTACTACATATATATACTGGAACAAAATTTAGTTTAAAACTCAAAAATTATCAAAAAAGGGAGAAACACAATGAAGTGCTATTTGTGAGTAAGAAAGGTCTCGCAAGGAAGGCGGAATTTTTTAGCAGCAGAAACATTTTTAGTTAAAAATGTTATCGATAGAGAGCACTGACATCTCAGCAAAGTTATGTAAATTAATCTTGCAATAAAAAACCATGATACGCAAGGATTTTTCATTTGCTTTCAAAATATTATCATTGCCTGATCGAACGTTGTTGGTGAAGTTCTATTTGAACCGAGAGTCGGCAACTGTGTTGTGTAGCAAAAATTTTGCCCGGCGAATAGAATGAAGACAAAAAATGGCATAATATCGTGTACTGGAACAGTGAAACTTGTCAAACGATTCGAAAAAACTACTGGCTCTTTGGAAAATGGACCACGAAGTGGAAGATTCCTGTTACTGGCCGAATTACTGCGGTGTAAAACACTATGAATGAGCAAGCGATGGAATCGTCCACAGGAAGTAGCAGTGTTCACAAATCTGGAAGAATATTGGATGCGTCTCGCTCATTTATTCGATGTATGTCTACAAACTGGAGTCACTGCAGGAGTTACAACTCATAGATACACCTATGAGGGCATTTTCCAAGTGGATTGTGGCAGGAATTGAAAGCGATCCACAGTGGTTGTTCCGACATTTTCTGGACGGATGAGACACATTTCACACTACACGGAGATGCCATCACCCAGAATACTCGTACACAGATGATCCTTGTGAATAGAAGACGAAATCATTGCATCTCGCCAAGTTGATACTATGGATTTCCATTGTCGGGCCATTTTTTCGGAATCGTATTCCAAATTGGGCTGAAAAATGTGCACAATAACCACTGAGCTTTATCTCACTTATTTTGCATAACTAATTCGCGCTCTCATTAAATGAAAGAGTTGTATTTTATGTAATAAACTTCATGCAGAATGCCACACCTCCAAAGTATTCCAATCCATTAACCTATTGATTAACTATGTTCGGTGAAGACAGTGATTGGACGAGGTTGCAAGATTGCATGGCCACCACGTTCAGTTGGCCTCACTCCGATCGACTTCTGGTTGTGGGGCTGCTTGAAATAATTTGTGTGCCGTTCCTTCCCGAGAACATTGGCCGAACTCAAATATTCGTCTGTTGTGAGGTTTTGCAGTTAATTCCGCGCGCGATACGTTTCATTCAACTGTAATTGGCTTAACCTTAGTTGTGTCGGATATTGTTCTGGATGTGTTGAACAATTGTTATTGGTAGAATGAATGAATGGGAGCTTGTTGTTGTCCCGTGCATTGTGTTTCGAATCGTTAGTGCCCGCTACCGGTGATATTTTAAACTAAAAATGTTTTTGCTGCTAAAAAGTTTTAAACTTCCTTATAAGCCCTTTCTTGTACCGTTTTACTATCATTTCTTTCTTTTTGAATTTCGCACGATACATATGTTACCACAAAAATGCAGGTTAGCTAAGTGATCTGCACATTAACTAGGGGGGTTCATTAAAGTGCAGAAAATTTGTTTCATCCCTCAATTTTGCACATTATCTACTAAACATTCGTTAATCTACACATTGCCTACTAGGCACTCATTAAAATTAAAATAAGATCTTTGGTAGAACAATAGCAACGTTTTAATACACTTAAATTAAATTTTTACTTTTTTATATCTAAAGAATCAAGTTAATATAGTCGAACAAACAACGCATTAGTTGATAGAATCAATCAGCAATCAATTGAGAAACTACAATACAAAGAATCAAACGGTTTAAAGTATAATAGCAATTAAGGAAATTGACGAGTTATTTTTCGATATCTAAAGGATCTTGTTAATACAATCAAGCAAATGACTTATAATGTGTAACTTTTAGCATTTAATTTGCTTCCAGAAGATACTGGTCGTTGTAATTAAGTTTATAATAAATTAATTGAAGGAGTCTTTTGTCGAATACATTTACTACCTCTGCCACTCTGTTTTTAAATGCTTAGGATAAATTATTCTGTGTGTGAGATGAGTCAACATTTTTTCAATCAAAATTCCTAACAGAAAGGAAATGAGACAAATTTTTGAACGATACGGAAACCGCTAATATGAAGATTACCTAATTGAAATGCGGACAACTCTCGATTCCGTACTTCACTGCAGGAAATCAGTCTGCAAATTAGCTAGGTAATCTGCACATTTACGGCTTTCGAGCTTTAACGGTAATGCCGAATGATTTGCTTAGGGAAACCGCTCTACGCATTTAATTATTATAAATATTTTATTCAAGCCGAATAAATAATAAAAATTAAGAGTATTCCTGACTGTGGTTAATATCAGGGGGATGATCTTAGTATATCTATGATACCCGAGTTCCCATTCGTCTCAAGGGTATCACTCTTAAACAAAAAGCCATGAACGCTACATCAGTTCAAGACATCTGTAGAAAGATGCTTTATTGGCGCGTTAGCACAAATTACCACGCGCGCTAAGAAAATACCTTCAACAAATCACATAGGGACACAAAGCTGCACAGCTGAAAACATTCGATTTTCTTTAAAAACGCGGCAAATACAAAATTTATAACGAAATGTAAACAAAATGTATGTTTTCCTGAGAAATAATAGCTCCAGAGAACATTTTTTTCCCCTCTCGATTTCAAATATCTAGTTATTGGATATAAAGTATAAAACTATAACATCTATAGCAACATTATATACCTTAAACAAACTGTCAGGGGACTGTTTTTTACGATGCAAGTAGCAACAGAATGAAAGTAATATATATATACTAGCTGTTACCCGCCCGCTTCACTGGGTATTTCATGATGTTTTATAAATTTTTACTGCTTATATATATGTATAAATTATTGATATCTAAGTTCTAGCATTAAGAATTCGATTGAATTGAAAAATATACTTATACCTGTAACTGTCACCTGTTGATAAAAAAAAGAGCAAAACTCATCTAATTTGTATTTTCTAAAAATCTCTAAAATTGAAGCATAGATTGATGTTTGCTCTTTCGTAACTAAAAAAACCAAGTGGATTCCCGCAAAACCAATTTTCGGTGGATCTCTACTCCGTAAATTGAACATGCAAGCCAAATTTCAAGTATAAATCTAACAGAAAAAAGCAAAAGTTTTACTATAAATATCCCCGTATTCCCGTTAAGAGCCGTTTTCCAAAATTACCGCTCTTAGTGGATTTCAATTCAACAAAAGAAAAATGCAAACCAAATTTCATTATTATAGTCCTTGTAGCTCGAAAAAAGTAATTTTTTTTGTCAATACGTCCCAGTAACCCCCAGCAACCCCCCAGAACTTGGTTTGCTTAAAATTTATTCTTAGTGGATCCCTATTCAACAAAAAAAAACATGCTTAAAAAATTTCAAGTATATGAGTCTAACAATTAAAAACAGGAATTTTTTTCTGTAACTCCTCTTGACCCCTCGCAAACATCTTTGGGGGTCAATTTTCATTTTACTCTTTGTTAGAGGAACTCTATTTCATGAAAGGAACATGCCTACCAATTTTCAAGCAGGATGATCAAGTAGTTTAAAAATGGAAATATTTATCGATTGCGCCTCTTAATCTCCCGAAATTAAACTTGGTAGTTGATATTCGCGAAACCCATTTTGTAGCGGTTCTCTACTTTACGAAAGGAATCTGCTTATCAAATGTCAAGACTGTACGTCTAACAGTTTAAAAATGGGGATAATTGTCTATAACGCCACTTGAGCCCCCGCAACGCCACTTCTGGGTCTGTTTTCACAAAACCCATTTTGTTGGGGAATTGGAAAGGAATCTGCTTATCAAAATTTGAAGACTGTGCGTCCAATTAATTAAAAATGCAAAAAAATTATCAATAATGCCCCTTGAACCCCCGCAACACCACCTAGGGGTCGATTTCCACAAAACACATTTTGCTGTGTATTTCTATCCTATGCGAAGAATCTGCTGACCAAATTTCAAGACTGTGAGTCTAATAGTTTAAAAAAAGAAATAATTATTTATATCTGCCCTTAACCCCCCGCAACACCCCTTGGGGGTCAATTTTCTCCAAACCCGTTTTGTAGCGGATATTTACTCCATGAAAGAAACATTCCTACCAATTTTCAAGCAGGTAGGTCAAATAGTTTAAAAACGAAAATATTTATCTCTTACGCCACTTATTCCCCTGCAACGCCACTTAGAGGTCTGTTTTCACAAAACCTTCTTATAGCTGATCTCTACTCTATGAAAGAAATCTCTTTATCAAATATAAAGACTGTGCGTCTAATAGTTTAAAAATGGAAATAATTATCTATAACGCCCCTTAAGTCCCCTCAACGCCACTTGGGGGCAATTTTCACGAAACCCATTTTTAGCGTATCTCTACCCTATGAGAGGAATCTGCTTACTAAGTTTCAAGACTGTACGTCTAATAACTTAAAAATAGGAATTTATAACGCCCCTTAAACCCCCCGCCCCCGCAACACCCCTTGGGGGTCAATTTTCCCAAAACCCATTTTGTAGCGGATATTTACTCCAGGAAAGAAACTTACCTACCAATTTTCAAGCAGGTAGGTGAAGTAGTTTAAAAACGGATATATTTATCTATTACGCCCCTTAATCCCCCCGCAACGCCACTTAGAAGTCTGTTTTCACAAAACCTGTTTTGTAACTGATCATTATTCTACGAAAGGAATCTATTTATATATATCAAATTTAAAGACAGTGCGTCAAATAGTTTAAAAATGGAAATAATGATCTATAACGCCCCCTAAGCCACTGGAACGCCACTTGGGGGTCGATTTTCACCAAACTCATTTTGTAGCGGATCTCTACTCTCTGAAAGGAATCCGCTTACCCAATTTCAAGATTGTACATCAAGTAGTTTAAACATGGAAACAATTATTATTAAAGCCCTTAACCCCCCGTAACGCCCCTTACGTTTCGAATTTCGGAAAATCCTTTCTTAGCTGATGTATACTCTATCAAAGGAACATGTCTACCAAATTTCAAGTCTGTAGGTTGAATAGTTCCAGAGATTTCGTGATTAGTCGGTCAGTCAGTCGCTCTCTTTTCTCCTTTATATATATAGATTGGTTTATAAACTAAACTTTTTGTTTTAAAACATCGCGTCTCACTTGGCATTTTGCTCACCAAACTATCGCTAAAAGCATAGACGTAGTTTGTGACCATATTTTCAAGATAAGCTTGCTATAGAACATTTCAAACGAAAATAATTTCCCGGATGATGTATTTCACGCTTCAAGTATACTGTTATTATAGCTATTTTACTGAACATACTTTTATGTCGTTTACTTATTATAGAAACCGTTATTTCACCTTCCGCCGGAGACACTATCAATTTTATAATTTTCTAAAATTAATTATAAAATAATTCAATCCAAGTTTTGGAATAGGTTCTGTCCTTTGATGCAATTGAAATAAAAATATGATAAAATGCTTTAAATGTTTAACAATATTTCAGCTCGATGAGGCTTCAGTAGAATCTATTTTAAATTAAAATTCATCACGTTTTGCATAAAAGCTCATTTCTACATATTAGTGCTATTTTATATCTGAACCTATGGATTCTGGGATTGTTCCTATTTAAAAGCAAAAATATTTCCATATTAAAAAACTTTATAGCTTTTTGTAGTTTAATTATTGACAGATTTTTCTCATATCTTTCTGTTTGTATAATGTTAATTATTTAATCTGCGCTAACTTCCATTGTAGACACCCTGAATACCTTTATTAGCATCCAAAACATCCCTTTTCAAGCTATTGTTCCAAGATTTAATAACATAATTTAAAAATAACTAAGCATATCCTTTTCATTGATTTTTAAAGCTTGCAATGTTATTGTTAATAAAAGGTGATAATCTCGGAAGGTAACTCAAAATTACTCACTTAATAAACAAATTATATTTCATGTATAATTTACCGTGTAATTGCATTATGTGATGTTTTTTTTTTATTTTGTTACTTAAAATTTCTCTATCCTAATATTCAAAGTAAAAGCATATTTCGGATATTTATTACTGCAAAACAATAATATACTACAAATAAAACACCCAAACGGGTGTAAACTTTGCGCAATGCTTAGGGGGTCGTACAAAATCCTTGTACAAAAAATGGGGTCACCACCCCAAAAAGTTTAAAGACCCTGCTTTAAAGGATGATTGATTCAGTTACGAGGATTGTTAAACATCAAGATTTATCCCATAGAGGGCTATATTATAATGAAATTCATTGCATAAACAATGATCAGTGTTTTTTAGGGGGCTTACCTTTTTAAGTGAGAAAGGGACTTACGTCCGCGAGACAACTAACTGATCACCCTTTTTTCTATGAGGTTGTCTTCAGTAAATGCAAGTGCCGCGACTCAGGGATTCTCTAGCAGTCTTTCTTTTTTTCGTCCCACCCCATTGTTAAAGTATGCGCTTAATATATCTATATGTATACCTTTATTTCCTTTCTACCTTTACCTTACGACAAAAATGTGAAACAACTATTGTAGCTTCTATTTACCGTCAATTTAAAGAAGGTTTGGCATTATAACGATTTTTTCGCCACACAGCTACGAATCGGCTTCTTTTCTAAAAATGATCACACGTGTAAGGACATCTGCATTCTTAAATATATTGTGCATGGTCTTGTCTCGGAAATCGCCCGGCAACTTTTGACACCACAAGGAACACCTCCTATTCCGCCCACGTACCGGGTGTAACCCGAGGGTGAAGGAAGCCGTGTGCGATGTTCCCGAACCCTAAAGAGGAAAGAGAGAGATTCCCTGAAATTCGCCGAGCATGCACGCCAAAAACTCCTCCCTCACAAAACAACAGAACTGGACTATAATAACCTAATTGCTAAGTTAATAACTTAATGTAAATCTGCAAATAATAACTATGACGTAATTAAACTTAGCATTTTAATTAACCAATATCACGCTACCTTTATTTCTCTCAAACGTCACAGCATAGCTTAGGCAAAAACAGGCTTTACACAGATCTCAGTTAGAATTCAAACAAAATTGAACAAAAAAAAAGTTTTAAAAAAAATTCTTTAAATGTTTTCTAAGTAGTTATTAAATATTTCCACAAAAAAGTACGTATACCAAATCTTTCATACTGCGACGAAGGTGAATGGCTCTTAAAGGTAGGAACGAGATCCACGCAATTGACAATCAGGTTGCACCGAAGTAAATCAGAATTTTATCTTAGAACTTTCGTAAATCAACAGATTTGCTTCTAACACTTATAAAACTCAATGGCATCAATTAGTTCATGCAAATATTGAATGCAGATGCTGTCAAACACAAATTGAATTTCATCTTATTGCAATGGTTATTAAAAAGAATTCCAGCATTTTTAGCGTAGTGTAAAGGAACAGTACTGTTGGGGGTCACTGTAAAGGTCGGATCTCTCCTGAGAAAGGCTGTGTTAGGACAACATTGGCATGCTCGTTATCTGGAGCCTTGATATGTCGATGTGAGTGTCTATCTGGAAATCTATTGGAGAGAGTGCATTAGGGCGTCGTAGAGTATTGAAGCTCGTAGAAGCGTTCTGGGATTCCCCTTTTGATGTCTCTTTAAAGATGGAATACGTCAAGCCTTTCCAAGCCTTGCATGACGCAGGATCACTTCTGTTTGGACGTAGCCCGGGTTACTATTCGGCCATTGGTCCTTGTCATCCCTCGTACGGTGAACATTGAAGCCGAGAGATTGGAGTGGGAATTTCTCTGTTGACTGGATCAAGGGAGGTCAAAGGTTGACTTGTTTAAGAGCATAAGTATTGGATTGTCCAGTTCTCGATACTTTTCTACGCGAAACAATGTGGCCGTTGAGACATCATTAGTTCCCTTTCAGGAAATGGGTCCTTTGTAGGAGACAGCCACAATAGCCATGGCGCAAATTCGTGGCAGGCGTTGCTTCTCTCGGGTCGGGGGTTTGACTCCTAGTGCAAGTAAACACATGGCGTCATTTCTGTCAAGGCTCACGTTAACGTGGTAAGAAAGGGAGTGTATGTTGACTAGCAATTTCAGTCCAAATACTCATAACATTGCATCAATTCATTAAGCAAAATTACCATATTAATTGAAACCACCATATTAATTAATTGGATTTGTATTTCTGAAATCTTATTTATGTGTTCAGTTGAAAATGAAAATAGAATGGAAAAGAAAGCACAAATCTAAGTCACTGTTCCCTTATTTTTTTATTTATATTCTTAATAAAAATTTTATTTTTAAGCTTTTGTTTGGAATTATGTGTTAGTAGTATAAATATTCTGTGTATGCTGCGTATTTGAGAAATATGAAGATGGTCTATAAAGATAATTATTCTTTGGTACTTTTCCGTTTCGTTTGCCGTCACCAATCTCGCCAAACAGGTTTTATTAACTAGAATACACAATATGCATAAAAAAAGGGAATAAATATTAGTTCTCATTGGTTTTTCACCTATTTGTGGTGTATGATGAAAAAGACGTTACTGATAAGAATAGAACGCGACTTGTTTTGAAATGTGGGGATAAAAGGTTACCAATGGGAATATGCCGATCGGCGTTGGTTGTATCATTTTTGGCGTCCTTATCACTTGCGCCGGAAAAATATCTACATTTGTGTGTTTTTAACTTGCAAATTAAATTAATGTTTTATTTACACTTAACATAATTCCAGAAATAACTATAATAAATGTAAGAAAAACAATGTAAAAGACGAACAAAAAATACAGAAACATTTTCCTTGTTTCTGGAGAAAATGCCACTCCGAAACCCTATCAAGCATGTGCTCAGCATTTTTATTTTAACTTTAAAAAAATGTCGAGTCATCAAATTTTTTAAATGAGTAAATAAATCATTCCCCCCCCCCTTCACCCCTTTTAATGGCCATGAAAGAAAGAGTTATCTATGCATCGTGTGAGCGATATTTAAGTCTTTGTCTGTCTTTGCTCGCGCGAAGGTCAGTTTATCAGCGATATTATGACGTCTGATAGTAAAAAAACCTTCCACTTAATCTTTTAAAGTGAGTGACCGTCTAGAAACATCTTAGTGACAACGTTCTTGTTGAATATCATATATTCAAATTATGACATCTTGCTTGAATGGTTATATATTTATTGAATTGTTCTTTTAACTAATTTCTTTTGTCATTCAATTGGAACAATGTTTTATTTTATGCTTCCACCCTAATATTTTGAGTTGGTTGATTGAAGTAGGACATTAAGAAAATAATCAAAGGAACACAAGAGCTATTGAAGACAAAGCGCATAATTTTAAAACTCGACTTAAATCAATGGCGAGAGGCAGCGGCTACCTAGTGGCGAGCCCCATTGTCACTAAAGATGAGCTGGAGATGGTGTAGTGTAGTTTCATGGACGGCGGTTTGCTACCCCTATTTACATTTTTGACGCTTAAGGGCGAACAGTATTGCCAAATGGTTCTTTTCTTTCAAAAAAAAAAAAACTATAGATTCTTCTCTCACGTTTTGAGGCAAAACAGCTGTATTTTGGATTAATGGTTGTTACCCTTCTTTTTCTCCTCCTACAGCCAGAGGTGAATTGATTTATCAGATAGCTTTTTCATCAAAGTAAATAGATGGGACACCACCTGTTTCAACAGCAATCCTTTCTTTCGTTCCCTTTCACATGTGTCATAATACTCTTGTATGGAAGGGAGTGTCTGCTTTTTTTGTGGACGAAATGCCAAAGAGTGTATTCTCAGTGTCGAAGTAATAGACCTTTCATATGGTTTATGAGGAGCAGCGACAGGAGGACGACAATTCCTGCAAGTTTTTGTCCCGGAGTAACCAATGGTGGTTGGGATCATGATACAGGGTGCCGGGTGCAGACCCATGTTTCTTCCAATTAGAAATTGTAGGAGGGGTTTAAAGAGACATTTCAGAAGGTGACAGGGGACTTTGGTGATACCAAAGACAGGTGATACCTGCGAAAGGCTGCTAGTCAGCGGAAAGACTAGTGACAGGTTCAGCAATCGGGACTTGATTTCTTTCCAAGTGAAAGGCCGTAGGGCAGCGAAAGATTGATACCGGCGAGTTCGGATGTCATAAGGAGCTCATTTAAAGTTGTGAGAGACTTGCTAGAAATTTAACTTCACAAGTTTGGTAGAGTGCGTACATTACGATATCCAGTTGTAGACCCTTAAGAACGAACCCAACAGTCGACAATACCCATAATATGATGTGCAAAAGATATATCTTAAAGATCCAATAGAACGTGTGTGAATTCAGCGTTAACTATCTGTAAATAATAATTAACTAACTAAGGCTGTGTGATACCTCTCGCTACTCAGAAATTAAGTAAACTTGGGGTCACGACATTACAATGGACGTGTAGATGGGCTGATACCCGCTAAATCTGTCAAACCCAAAGTCTCCCCCTCCCATTGGAGTAGTGTTGTATTTTGGAGATGGGTGTGCCAGCTCCTGTGTCGTCCTCGTCACATGACAGAGATTCAAAATTATGAGGTCCGTCACCACTAACCCTCATGTTTCTTTGTAGAGCGGCGTTAATAAGACCTCACTCGGTCAAGTGACGAGGAGAAACACCTAAGCTGGCATCCCATTCTTCAAACTTCCACAACCAGGTTTAGGACTTAAGGCCTCAACAGATTAACATACATAGGATCCTATATACGAAGTGACACGTGGATATGAAGATTTTGAGTTAGCGAGGTATACACTGCCTGGGGTCAATGAATAAGACACCCAAGATCAATATTTTATTGGACCATCTTTTGCGTGGATAACTGCGCTGATCCGTTTGGACATCGAGTCTACATGCTTCTGGAGTGCATTTACGTCCAGAGAATACCAGGCATTGGCTCAGAAGCTTTTTAGATCTTGTAAATTAAATGGAAGAGGAGAGTGCTGTTGGACGTGTTATAACACCATATACTACACATGTTCTATGGGGTTCAGATACGGGCTATGTGGTGGCCAGGGAATGTGTTGGAAGTCAGTGAATCAATTTTGAACATTTCTGGCACGATGTATAGTTGCATTATTGTCCCTGAAGTATCCGTCTCCTTCAGGGTCAAAATGTAACATTGCAGGGTGCACTTGATCTGTCAGTATATTTAGGTATCTCATGGCTGTTTGTTTAGCCCAATGGTAAGTGGTCGCGCTTCCACGCCACAGGTCTGGGGTTCAAATCTCGGTCTGGGCAAAGTCGATTCAGCCTTTCATCCTTTCAGTACGTCGATAAATGGTTACCAAGCTTGCTTGAGAACTGGACACTGGAGATTTCACGACAGACTGACCACTTGATCGAAACATTTGCACATGCACCCTAGCGCCTAATGTGCTGTGAACTGAGATAGCTACGTAGACCTTGGCCCTCATGAGCTATTGCACCAGGGAGTTCAGTTCATGGCTGTTTGTTTACCCTCGAGGAGTACCAGGTCACCGCTTCCATGCAAGAAGAACGCCCTCCATACGATGGTACTCCCACCAGACCCTTGCACAGGACGAGTAAGGTAAGATGCATTCATGGCTTCGTGGGGTTCTTGACAAATTCGAAGTCTTCCATCAGTGCAAAATAAGGTTTAGCGTGATTCATCCCACTACATTACCCCTTTCCCATCTTCAGATGTCCAGTGTCACCTTTTCCGACTCCACTGCAAACGAATTTTTACATTTCAGGCAGAAAGGTATAGCTTTCTCGCAGGCACCTGACTATGCATGACTTTTATCGCATGTGTAGAGCTGAAATCTATTGATAAGAGCCTTGTTTGACGCTTTGTGTCAGTTTTGAAGCACAATAGAGTCCCTCTTTAGCCATATGATTCGTCGGAAACGTCAATCACGCTTTCGGTAAAATTGTGCTCGAACGGCAGTTGCATCTTCTAGAGAAAGACAGTTGGTTCTGATTCCAATTTTTGAATACCTTTGATATGGCTGCTTTTGAGAACCCAGAGAGAATTGCTGTCTTCGAAATCGAGGCCTCTGCTAAACGGGCACCAACAATAAGCTTTTTTTCAAAGGGGAAAGATATGTTGTTTTTCCTATTTTACTTCACTCATCGTGAAAAGCATTCTTACATCTTACTTATACTAGCATTCTAACTACGTATAATCCCCGTCATAAAAAAAAAAAATGTTTGCATACTTCATCCCTAGCACGCATTCAAATGCAAGTCTCAAAGGTTTCTAAATCATTGGCTACTGTGTGTATGTTAGACAAATGTTTTTAGTTATTCCCGAATGTTTCACTTTTTCAAATATTGATTATGATTAAATTTTGCACATACAAATCTTAATTTAACATGTTTAAACTAAAATGGCGGAAATAAAAGCTTATTCTTACGCCCCCCCCCACACACACAAAATAAATGTATTTATATAAAAATCCAATTTCGGAAAGAAAAGCCTCAATTTTTTCCCCCTGAGAAAGTTAAAAACAAAAACTGATAAGCTATTTTTATTAAATTATAAAAGAGAGCACAAAAAGAATAAAAATTCTATTTGCATTTTCTTTTGGTTACTTGGAAACAATTTTATAAGGGAAAAGAAATATTCCCCATATTTTTAATTACTTCAAGTCACCACTAATTAATCTAAACATAATTGAATTCCTTTCCACTTCGGAAAATGACGTTCTTCATGAATTTTTGGAGAAAATTTCAAATTTAATTTTCATTTAAGTGAACGCGAAGCGCATTCTTTCTGTAATCAAGAAATAATGAACCATTATTAAAAAAACCCTTTAAATTCTCTTAAAGGACGACATTCTGTACGGAATATAAAATACCTTTAACGAAATAATTGACTGTTTGCTGTGAGTATCCGAAAATCTATTACGGCTTCTTTAAAATTATAAAAATTCCTTTTGACATTTTTCAAAAGACATAAAAAATGAATTAGTTTGAGTGTTTTCTTTTGATCTTATAATTTTTCCTTAAACACACTTCAAACAATAAAATTGCCAAAGCTTTTAACTTCTATTCTTTGTATATAAGCTATATTCCTTAAAGCAGAGATGATTCAAAATTAAGAGATCTTTCGTCAATAGTCCTCGTGTTGCCTGAGAATGCAAATTTAATAAACAATCAACTCCACTTCCCTAGTTTTTTTTCTATGCATATTTGTTGGAATTTTTAAATAAAATTTATATCAAATATAACTTTTAATCAGGAACGTCAAGTATAACTGACTATATGGCTTCTAAAAGAGAAAAAGTGAACAAAAACCGATAATATATAATTTATTGAAATAAAGAAAGGAAAGAGAAAATTACTAAAAAAATTGGAAAGAAAGATTTTTGAAAAAGGTAACCGGAAAAGTTTTCCTGGAAAAAAATGCTTCCTATTAAAATATTTTAAAAAATTTTCATTGAATATTTTGGCCATTCATCTGGTTAGGATAGTTAAATTTATTCAATAAGTTGTGGTAGATAATTCAAAAGTTAAAATATTATTTAATCGCTCTTCTCATTTTTCTTGAACTATCAACAATTGTAACATAATTTTTTGAACAAAACAAATTTGGAGGAAATGGGCACTAAAATGTTCTTTTATTTATTGTGACGCATAAATTTGCCTAAGTTTAATAAACAGCCATTATCACAAAAAAGCACTCTTGTCAGAAATGTATATTATTGAAGAAAGCAATATATCACATTTTTATATAGAAAATTGTGAAAACGTTACAAAAATTGGTTTCAATAAGGAATGTGACCCTTCTTAACTGTAAAGCATTGACAGCATGGTATATTCGTGTTGCCTATTAAATTATAAGATTCTGAAGTGAGAAGCAGAGTTGCCTTTGTTTTAGCTCATGTTGCAAATTTTGGAAGAGGATTTAAACCAACAACGTTTCTGCTAAGGCAGTCCCAAATATGATGTGCAGGAATCAGGTCTGGTGATTGAGTTGGGCATTCTGTTTGCTCCAAACCGTTATCCTCAAGATAGTCATAAACAAGCACAGCCCTACAAGGTCATACATTATTAGATTGAATTCATTACAAATAGAAGTGGCCCATGAGTAGACACAGCGATCAAGGATCATTTCCCAATACCTCACACCAGAGTTCTTCCTTGGAACATACAGGGTGTCCCCGAGTGCCGTGTACAAACTTGGTAGAGAGGTAGACAACATCCTGAGAAGCCATAATTACATTGGAAAGCATGGGCAGGAACGTAACCCTAACGAGACACAAAGACAGTAAGGCCACAATACAGAACGTAATGAAAAACGCTTTATTACAAAAAAATAGATAAAGTATGAGAATAAAGCATCACAGGAGGTGTTTGAAATTGCTGCTATTAGCATGTATGCACACCCGACACCGACGCGACATGGATTGGTGGTCATGGTCGAAAATACGGGGAGTCTCACGGATCGTAGCAGCAGCGATGGATATTCATGCCACCAGATCCATTTCAGATTTGACGGGCATGTCGTCAATCGTGAATCTGAAAGATCCATGTGCCGCAAGGTTATGATGTACACGAGCGAACATTTGATGATTCTGTTGCCGCCTAGTTGGATATCTTTCCCCATGTAATCTAACAGCAACACGTCCATTTCCGTTACAAGGGCCGTAGTTGAAGTTGATATCTGCCAACTCAGCATTCGTATAACGATTCATGATCATGTATGAAATGAGTCCATGTATGAAATGAGGAAACCACATGTGTTGACCTTGAGAGCTCACGTACAGCGCCCCCTATCTCTTTCCGCACCTGCTTTCCTATACAATTATGGCTCCTCACGATGTTATCTACCTCCCCTCCAAGTTTGTACTCGGCATTCGGTGACACCCTGTATACATGCCGATATGACTACCGAGAGAGATTCCTGCTGAAACCATGATTCCTCCACCTCTGTATCTTTCAACATTGTTGGTTTGGTATCCAGGAAATGATTCCTTCATATTCAACAAATACCCGGATTCGCTCTCCATTGGGAATCTAGACTTATATTTGTGAAGAGTACAGGAGCGCAATGCTGCCTGGTCCTAGAAATGAGTTTTCTTGCCCAACTTAAGTGGCACATCTCTGTTGTCGATTCAGGGATATTCATGCACCTGGTCATTTTGCATAGAGACCTGCACTGTGACGGTGTGTCCGCGCCATAGTAGTGAAGATTATTCTTACTGATGCGATAAAATAATATGTAAAGATCTAAGGCATATTAATGCTCATCCTCTTTCTCCCGAAAGAGGCATGGGTCAACTGGATTCAAGCCTAGTCTCGTTTTCGACTCGGCCTCAGTAAGGTCATGATACAAATAATTTTAATCGTCGAAAATTCTCCGAAAAATTGGGAATTTAAAGCTAAATTCAAACTGGCAACATTGGCAAGATGTTATTATGTCATATCCGTCTTCCATAACAAGGCCTAAGCTTATCACCATTTACCATCATTACTCGTCTCGAGACAGTCGGCTTGTGCCTAGGTTTATGAACACTTAATTTATTTGTTATAGGTTACCCTTTGTACGAGTATTTGAAAACGTGTGCAATTTACTGTCTACTTAAAAGGTTTAATGTTAGGCCTACTTTGAACCTTTTCAGGCACAGGGTCTGAATTAACTTCGACGTCACTGTGTGCAAGATGCAATTGCACCAAGTATGTTAACAACCTCCAAAATAGTAGAAAAAGTAAACAAAATGGCATTAGACAGCGTTGACAGAAAGAACGCGAGTTAGAAGACTTAGTAGACATTTGAAAAAGTGTCATACAGTGCCCATTAAATAAAAAATTTTGGAGAACTCTGTGGACTAGAGTGTTGTGAGATTCTTTACAACAGGAAAAAAAATTGCGACTTGAAAATGTTTCAACCAAGTATTTCACTTAGTTTCACATCAATAACGCCGAGTTCTTACTTCGATTCATAACCATGAATGAAAAACGCGTTCATCACTTCCGCTTGAGACAAAGGTTAGTGAGTGATTATTAACATCACATTTAAAGACGCGACGGGACTTGGTAATTTTGAGCTGAAGTCAACACTTGAGCTGGTCCACCACTTTCCTAACTTCCACTCCATGCCAACGTGAGGAACTTGACAATGACAGATTTAACTTTTATCAGACCCTGTACACAATGGGTCTTTAGTTCTAATAACACATCGGCCGCGAGCTTGTGATCCTGACCATTAGACTACCACAGCCACCAGAGGAAACACAAAGTACCAATCAAAGCAAGGCTGAAAAGGAAGAATCGGCTCCAAAAAGGCGATCTCAGCTCCTAACTGTGTAAGCAAGGTCAAGGCGTCACTTTTCTGGGATGTTTGTGGGATAATTTTCATAGATTGTTTTTACAAATGAAAAAACAATCAACACCGAGTATTTCGCGAGCTTTTTGCAGCTTATGAGGGATAAAATCACGAAGAAATTACCGCCATTTGGTGAAAAGGAGGCTTGTTTCCTCAAGACGATGCACCAATTTATACAACCGTCGTCCAAAACCTGCTTCTTCTTGTAACCTGTTCACTAGATTTAGAATCACTTGGGTGATTTTCTGTTTCTAAACTTGAAAATATGGCTCAGTGGAAAGAGATTTGCTAATAATATGTGAAAAGGTGATGACTGTGGGTTATGGGTATTTTGAAGTGCTCAAAGATTCGAGTTGTGAATAAGATATCGAAGCTATTGAACATCACTGAGGAAGTCTACAGAACTAAAAAGAAAACTACGTAAAGATAATTTTCCCCTTAAATTTTTGAATTTTCTCTGTTGGTCGCATATTTCTGGGACTCTATTCTCGAGTACATATGTATCTTGTTATCTTCATGGAATCGTAAGCATTATGATTAAGCCATAATTTCCTTCTTTGGTTGTAAAGAAATTTTTGAGTTTTGTACTGTCAGTAGATTTTCTCTGTTATCTTATCAAAAAAAAAAATTGTAAAAGGTTACAAAAAGTAGGTATTTATGAAACCCTTATTAATTTTTTGTTATGTTAAAAGAGAAAATACTTTATATGATAACGTCTTTTTTTTAATAGATGGTAGTTGTTTCTCATTACAATAGAAAGCTTACATTTATTTTTATCATGTTACTTCACTCAATACACTTTATGATGACACCAATTAAAAATGCTGTAAGAAATAACTAATGCTCAAAAAATAGTAAATTACTATTAAAACTTTTATCCTAATGGTTTCTTTTTTAAATTAAGAAGTAATTTCATAAGCACCTTATTTCATGTTGAAAGGGCTGTACAACACACATTATTTCAAAACTCCAGAAAATACTTTCTTAGCTTCTTAAGTTTAGCGATAATTTTCAGAGCAGATAATATTTATATATTTTTCTCGTACTTTTTTCCTAAAGAAAGACGAAGAAAAAAAAATGGAATACTTTCAGATTATTTCATAAAATTAATACAGTTAAGACGTTTTTTCGTAATTAGAATTGTATCACGAAAGTAATTAGCTTATTAGAGCGCGCGAGCATTAGTAATTTTTAGAAAATCACTACTTTGAATAGAAAATTATTACGCCCTGCAGGGATTTCGCATTCATTAGGACCTCTAATTAGCTTCTTAAAGACAAGGAAATCACCGTCGCTGATAGAAAAATTGTGGGTTTAGTCCAATTAGCGAATGAAAAGATTCCACGAAAAATGTACCATTTTTTCCCTTTTCGTTTGTTGAATGCTGGAATTCGCGGCATTTCTCGCAGTATTTTCTTGACTAATTTCAAATTAATCCCTTCTAATTGTGAAAACAAAGAAAATTTCTTTTTCTAACGATTTGGATAGACGGGTACTACGAAAATGGTTTGTACAAATCAATAATAAACTAGTTGAACCCTGAAAAGTAATACAAAATGTGATGGGGAGATTAATTACTTTCCATTTTAATTTATGCCTTTGATTGTAATAGTTTTAGTTTTTGTCTATTATCTAATAAGTAGAGGGATTTAGTAAATTGTAATGAGTGTTCTGAGAGTAAAGAGTATTGTTCTTTTTTTTATGTGGTACTTCTAAGTACCCGCCTCTCCCTTTTTTTTATCACTCTTAAATTAGTAATTAGCCTAAGAAAGGGAAAGTAACAAATACTTTTTATGTAATGTGTTTTGTCTACCGAAATTTCGATACAATATTCTCTTTTGAAGAAGTTGGAAAAAAAATTTAATTATTATTTTACGCTTTAGATCACTTTCCTTCCTTCTGTTTTTTAAAGTCAGTCATAAATGATGGACAAAAAAAGTGAAGACTCGCTTCACTTTTTCTCAAAAAGGTAGGGAAAATATTCAACAATTTTGCCTTTTATCAGAATAAATATTATTTATATAATCTCAAAATATTACAAAGATTTTTAAAATTTATACTTAACTTAAAAAACTTACAAAAATAGAATTTTTCAACCCATGAAAATGAAGGACAAAAGTGAAACTATTGTGATTAAAATACTAGAATAAAAAATGTAGTCAAACTTTTTGCCTGTTTGACACGAAATTCACCAACTTTTTCACTGATCGAGAAGAAAATTTGCCCCATTTTTAGCACGCTTTAATAAATTTCACTAGTAAGTAACGGAATGTTTGAACTCGATTTTTACCCACTTTAAAGTGTCAAATTAATTCGAAATTTTGCATACTTGTCAAGTACCGATGACAATACAATAATTTCATAATTTTTTTCCATTGTCCTCACGAGGATCATCAGAAATAACGACATCCAGATTTGGTAACTAATTCCATATACCACTTCCAGATTCGGCGACTTATTGCATTTACCATTTTCAGGTTTGGCAAGAAATTCCATATATCATTTCCATATTTAGTGACTAAATGATTAAGGTGCAACTCTAAAAGCAGATACACCTGTGGTTAATACAAATAAAACAAACAAAAAAAGTGTTCTTTATGGGGGAAAGGGGAGGTTGGGTGCGTCAGCAATTTTCTTACCATAATACATATAAACAATTGTTTAGTTTTTCTGAAAATAGACATAAAAAAAACTCGTGCATGTGAAAAAAAATAATGTTCTAACTGCTAAATATTTATTTTTATAAAGCAATACGTTTAGAAGTGATGATACGAATTGACACTTAATATTTTTTCTTAACACAATTTTTTTAGTTTGACCTGTATCTATAGAGACGGGGAATCTTTCAAATATAACGATACGGGACTCATAAACGGAGAAAATAAACACCCGTTAGCAAGGCCGGACCGTGACCTTTTGGGGTCCTGGGCTAATAATACCTGGGGGCCCCCTAAATAATTTAAAATTTTGCCATTTTCCTAAAAAAAATTTTGTTGGGAAAAATTATAAATATACGTAACTCTCTCTGAAGGTTTTTTTTTCCCCAAACAATTTAAATACGTTATAAACAATAACATAATTTACAAAAAAAAAAAAAAAAAAAAACTTTTCTACACTTTTGTGTTGCAAATTCTTTCATTTGCTCATCACATTTAAAGTCTTTAGTGAGATCAGTATTGATAGAAAGAAGTTATGAATAAGTAAGTCTAGTATTTGTCATTTTGTTGATCTATATTTCTATGTCACAATATTCAACACATACACAATAATAATCCAATTAAGATAGTTTTGATCAATAATTAGAGCGCAAAGGTGAGACCAGTTAACATGGGGATAATATTTACGGACATCCAACTAATTTCTACAATAACTTATACAAGCTCGTTTTTAACTCGGACGTGCACTAACAATTTACTCTCTAACTTCTATTTAAATAATGAGCACAATACCTGAACTCTTGTAATTCAAATGTCCTATAGTTGAGGCCTTGAACACTAAAGTTTGGCTTGATCACCTCGCATCCGAGCGATCCTCTCTTTGGTGAACTTCAATTCTCACTTAAATAAACTTAGATTCTCACTTCACTAACTCTCAATTCTCACTTCACTAACTCTCAATTCTCACTTCGCTAACTCCCAACACTCGCGAATGCAGAATTTATATAATAAACTTAATTTGCATAACCACGTTTTCTTACCTTCGGTAAAAGTTCGTTGAAATAATTATTTCCCTTAAAGAATCCCCAAGAAGTTAGTAGAGCCGCGTGTACATCCGTCACAATGTTATTACCATAATTATCTTTTAAGGCTTCAACAACATCGTAGTGACTAGACTATCTGATCTGACTTAAACTTTTTAAGGTAAATTTCAGTTTAATTTCACGATTTAGGAGTTCCCACCTACGGATCGCAGCAGAAAAGAAAACTAAACCAAAGAAGTTCACTATTTCAGTTTCAACTTAACTGATTCTGCACCAACCAGACTAAGAGAGTGGGCAGCCCACAGCACATAATTAACGAATTTATTTATCTTTCTTTTAGAAGAGCTTGCACACTATTATATCAACTGGACATACTGGCAGCGTTGTCAAATGACTGTAATTATCCAATAGCATTCCACTTGTTGCTAAAAATTCTTGTAGATAATTAAATAAGTATAATCGAGTGCGACTACTAATCTTTATTAATGAGACACATCTTTCTTAAACTTTCCCCAAAAACAATATCGTGATACAATAGCAAATTGGTCATTGTGCGATAAATTTGGGGTTGAACCCATCACAATTGCACAGTACTTTGTGTAAACGTTATTTGAGTATATAATTGTTTTAATGATTTGCTTGCTCATGATCTCCATTATTTACTAATACATCGTTTTTGATAAGTACGAAATTAACGATTTTCGTAGCTCTCGCTCTTCAATATGTTAACGAACGAAGGGATCGAACTCTGCTAGCAGTTCCAGAACACCCATAAAATTACCATTATGGGAAAAACCAAAAACTTCTTCGGTACTTCTAAATGCTAAACCTCTTATAGCCAAATACTGTACTACCGTAATAACACGTTTAAGGACATTGTGGTAATATTACATCATGCATCTTTTCTTAGTTGCTCCTGTAACTGTTTATTTAAGAAGCGGAGGGCACGACTAAGGAAATTCATTTGGGGACGTGATTTTGTGTAATAGTAGTACTTCTTTAGGGTGTTGAACCGTCACTATGATAGCACCGAACAAACAAACAAACAGTTCCGAGAAAATAGCCTTCGAAATGCGTACTTAGCTTTTATACAATTAAGTTTTGTTCAGCTCCAGCGATACAGTGGCATAGGTGATAGTGCATCTGCATTCCACACGGTCTGCCAGAGTTCGAGTCACGCGATCGACTTGCTTTGTTTTTTTTTCCAAATCATTTAATTATTTTTACAATTAAATAAATTTATTTAAAAAAAGCTTGTTAAATATTTTATGTAATTATTTTATATTTTAAAAACTAAAACAATTACTATAATTGTATAAATATTTATATTATATTTTATAAATATATTATAATATTAATTTATTATTATAATATTAATTATTATTATATTATTAATAAATAATATTATTATAAAATATATTATATTAAATGATATTTTATATATGTATTTTGTATTTTAAAAAGTAAAATAATTACAAATAGTTTTATAATTAGATAAAAAAAGAGTTTTATAATAAATAAAATTGTTTATATCTTATTATTACAATTATTTTACAAAAGTATTTGATAAGAAAAATTATTTAGTTGGAAAAAAAAGCAAGTCTACCACACGACTCGAACCCTGACCGATCGCAAAAAATGCAGGCGCGCTATCACCTATGCCATTGCATTGATAGAGGTGATCAATGTATAAAACGAATTGTATAGTATGAATTTCGATTGCTATTTTCTCCAAATTGACTGCCCATTCGACGCTATTATATTGAGGGTTAAGCATCCTAAAGCAGTGGTTCCACTGTGTTCCACGGAACCCTGGGGTTCCACAAGGCATACCACGAGTCACAATAAGAAATCTAGAAGAAATCAATATATATGCAAAATGGATTCACGTTCTCTATGAAGTTTATAAGTTACAAGTATCTAAAGCTCATCACCCCTCCCCCTATTCATTAAAACTGAAAATTTTATTCATATATAATAACTTTATTTTGCAACACTTTTTAAACATTATAAAATAAAAGAATAATAAAACGCGTTTAATATATATACTTTCTACTGATTGTGAATATTCTATTGTTCTTGGTTATCAAATTATCTTGGGTTCCACGAGATAATTTTATACTTGTTAGTTAGCACAATGTCATGCAAACTAAATAGTTTTCTAATGGAAAATGTGCCTTTTTACATTTGGGGAAAACAACACCTATAATGAAGGAAAACAAATAACATGTTAACAAAGTCGATGTTAAAATCTAAATTTAAGCAAGAACAGCTTCTAAATTTTAGGTTTCAAATTCTCTCTCATGAAAAATACACGGGATTTCTCACACATCTATAAACATTTTATGCCATTCAGAACATTGTGTTCAAGTGAAATATATTTCTCAACGTAAGTGGCGGCAAAAACAAAGTATAAAAGCAAATTAAACTCAAAATAAGTAATGCGATTGCACTTAATCTCAACAGACCTAGACTTCGACTGTATGAAAAAAAGGAATCACATATCTACGTTTCTAAGTATAATGCATGTATAGGTGACACTTAAATCATATATTAATATTATTAATGAGTAAATTATATATCAACAAAATTAGATTAGAATTTTTTTAATAATAAATACAAATACTTTTTACAAGTGCTTTTACATGAAGTGCCTGCAACATTTTGACCTACTTGAAATATATGACTTTGAGACATATTTTTTGACGTATGTGTCCAGGAAAGCACTTTCAAGTTCCAGGGGCTACACGAAAGCACCTTCAAGTTCTAGGGGTTCCATGAGTTGAAAAAGTTTGAAGACCACTGTCCTAAAGGAGTACTGCTAATACACAAAGTCTCGTTCCCAATGCCCTCCCTTTGTAAAACAGACTTATTTTCTTTTCGTGTCAACCAAACTAACACTGAATTTTTATGTTCAATAGAATTTTCCTTATTCTCTAAACAACTTGTTAAGAGTTTCCTATCAGAAAAGTCAGCTGTGTATTGAGAATTTGTTTTAGAAAAAAGTTTACAGGTCAAACAAAAAACACTACTAACACTAAATGAATAACATAGCCAAAAAAGATCTTTCCAGCACTTGGCCATTTTTTTTAATTAAATGATTGTTCGAAAATGATCTCTTTTGTCCTTTGTATTCTGTCACCGAAACAATATATAGTGTTTGGATTTTTATTTTGAAAATAATTCATTTCATGTGAAAGGATACAATCAATAAAATTATTACATAGTGATTTAGGCCACGAACCCACGTCAACGTTTTTCTCAAACCCAATATTGCCGTAACACTTTCGATAGGGGCATTACTGATATTCTTTAGCTGAACAATTTCTTTTTCAAAAGGCTGCTGGTCATCGAAATCTTGCATATTTTCCTCATTAATATTTGCTTGTTTTGTTTCTCCGTTTTCTTTGACTAAGCTCCATTCCCTTTCACTTCAATGGCGTAACGTACACTCCTGCAACCCCGCATTCCGGGGGCCCCAAGGTTCCTGGGAGCCAAAGCCTATGTTATGCTGTGGTTTTTCAATCCTTTGTAAGATCCGGTTTGGGGCCCAAAACCTGGTTGCATCTATTGCACAAAAATAAATGGCTACAGAAAAAGTGCCGCTACCTTAGTATAAGTGCTCGATGCTCATCGTCACCGTCCTATGATAGAGTTTCTGTCTATTAATTATTAATTTCCATGTATTCGGTGGTAAGGCGGAAGAACAAAAGTAAATTGTGCTCTTGCTCTCGAAAATAAAAATAATTTGGTACGGTATTTCGGGTACTTTTTAAATGTATTTTTTACTGGTTTTTTATGTTATTACTACTCTGATTGTAAGCATCTTTTTCTGTTTGTTATCTTCAACGGGGATCGGGGCCCCTAGAACCCGGGGGCCCCTGGGCTGCAGCCCATTAAGCCCATACGTAGATCCGGCCCTGCCCTTTAGACCCGTTAATTAATATCCATTGAAGAGTAAGACTAATCCAGTAGCCACGTAATTCCGGCTCCAAATATCAAACTCAAGGATAAATTCAACAATGAATAAATGATAGCTTAAAAAACTAAAAAAAAAACACTCTTTTATTGTAGATCGAACTAAAAAATGAAAAATAAATTATAGTTTTAAAAAAACAAAAAAACACGCTTTTATACTGAATTGAACTGAAAAGTAAAAAAATATTTCTTAATATAAGAATAAAATGATTAACGAGAAAATTAATGTCTTTGTGGTAAAAACCGGGGCTTTGCACATTTTTACACTAACTCAGCATTTCAGAATAGAACTTGTAGTGTCTGGCTACTGTTGGCAGGAGATTATTGAATGTTGACGATATTTGGCGCGTCTTAGGCTGTGTTACTGTTTTTTGGGAGGTGATTGACCCTTGAACGTGGCGTTCAGGAAAGAGAGAGTCCCTCGTTTTAGGAGCGCGAGGGGGAAAGGGGCATTGGCCTTGCAACGTAACGGACAGAAAAGGAAAGGACATCCTTTGTTTTGGAGATTGGACTGAAATTAGTACCAAGAAAAGAGTTTCTTAGGTTTTGTATGCGCGGAGGATTGGCGAGGAGAGAAGAGAAAAAATGCTTGAAAACGCCACAAAAGAAGATTTAGTAACGGTTTTAGTTCAAATGGGAGAAACAGTTGACTGACCTTTGAAATATAGAATTGAAACAGAAATTAATGCTAAGTAAAGCGCACTTAGAAAACGAAGAATTCGTCTGAGATGTCTTAGCTACTATGAGAGAGGACAGAATGAAAAAAGAAAAGTATAGAAAGAAAGATGAGGAGTATAGAAAGAAAGCAGTAGAACGCCGCTAGGAGCGAAAACACGAATTGGAATTAGTGAGAATAGAAGCAGCAAAATGGAAAGCAGAAAAGAAGGCCAGAATAAGAGAAGAAAGGCATAAAAAACTAGAAGGAAGCTAGACTCAAAGCTGAGAAAGAAGCCAAAGCAGGGGAAGAAAGACGGTAAGACCCAAGAAGAAAGAAAAATGAACGAAAGAGTAGCTTTGTGGAAGAAGCAATGAGATTGGAGAAAGAAAGATGGTTTGTGCAAGAGCAGATGCAATATGTTCAAGAAGAACATAAAATGAGAATGAAAGCAGCAAAACAGAAGTGCTTACAAGAAGGGAGGTGAAAAAGAATGGAAGAGCAAAAACAATTTTTAAATGAAAAGCAGGAAAAGTCAGATGAAGACATGAAGGTACCTCAAGCAATCGAGAAAGTTCTTGTTTTTAAAGGTGAACCAGTCCAAATGCTTAGTGTAAATCTAGATTCTGTAGCACAACCTGTCATTGTTAGGGAAGGAAAGGTTTATCTAGAGACTCATCCAAGGTGCCGCTAATTTCTGCCGATGATAAAATGTATGAGGAAAAGGAAGAAACGCCAATAGATGTGATACTAAATAAAGCTAAAAATGATATTAATCCTGGGATCCTTAGTAAAGAGACATTGGATTTAGAGAATGATGAAAATGAAGAAGAAAAGTTTATCTAAGAGAAAACTCAAAAAATTAAGCAGAATGACAGTTGCAGTATTACAACAAAAGGTGAATTTAGAAGCCTCAAGCATATTATACTAGTGCCCTATCATTGGTGTTTTAAGCATAAATATTCGCAAGATAAACGAGGAACAGAAAAACTTGCTTGGAAACTGCCTGATTTCATCAAATGAATTGGTATTATGAAGATCGGTCAAGCATTGCGAGAAAGAGAGGATCGAAAAATAACGAAAGCTAAAATGCGGAAAGAGCTAGACTTAAGTTAGGAAAGAGTGACATAGACTATCCAAAACTTGAGGAATAGTGTTTCTACACGGCGAGCCAAGCCGAAAGTGACCATTTATGGAGATTTGGATTATGAAGGAAAAGCCCCTCTTGTGCATTGTGGGACCGAAGAAAGATGGAGAGAAAAACTATGAGAAGTGCCCTTCCCCCTCCCTGGACGGCTGCTGAGGAAAGGTGTTGGTGTGAACACAGAATCGTGGGTCCTTGATCCAGCGTGTGTGGGGAAAGCTTTCGAGGAGAAACGATGAAAATCCTCCTTCCTCTGCAACACCAGTTAAAACACGAGTGGGACACTTGTCCCCCCCCCCAAACGAACATTTTGATGTAGGACATTGCTCAGGAGGTAAAATAATCAATCGTTATCGGTTGTACATTGATAATTTATAATGTATCCTTATTATTTTGTGGTGCGCGTTGTTTATGCATATATGTTAACCTTAATATTCATTTAGAAGTGAAATTTTCAGTTTGCTAGGAGAAACCCTCTATTATTGAATTTATTTACGTATTTAAGTGTTGTTTAACTGTATACTCTTAGAATTAATTCAATAATGGTATTTGTGAAGCTTGATATTCATAGTGAAATAATGTTGGTTTGTTTATTTACTATCTGAAGATATAGAGAGGAAAAATTAAGATAGCATTTTGTTTGTATCATAATCTTAATTCTTTTCTAAACTATTAGTTACTTAGATTTGGAGAATTGTTTCTATGACGTAAACTGCACTTTTCTTTATTGTTTAACATTTTTAATTATTTTTGGATAATTCTTGGTAATGCATTTTATGTGAATGTATTGATTTTGTATTTTCTTATATGTTTGCAGTATAGTGTTTATTAGGTAACCCATATTTGTTATTTACCAATAATTGTACTGTTGCGTATGTAGTAGTGTAGTTTTAGGAAGAGGTCCACCAAAGTAGTCAGTTTCTTGTTTCAGATTTATGCTTAATTTGCAATTAACCATAATCTTGGCGGCGACATGTAGTGTCTGGCTACTGTTGGCGGGAGATTATTGAATGTTGGCGCTATTTGGCGCGTCTTAGGTGGTGTGTTACTGTTTTTTGGGAGGTGATTTACCCTTGAACGTGACGGTCAGGGAAGAGAGTCTCTCATTTTAAGAGCGCGAGGGGGAGAGGGGTGTTGTCCTTGCAACGTAACGGACATAAAAGGAAAGGAGCTCCTTTGTTTTGGAGACTGGACTGAAATTAGTACCAAGAAAAGAGTTTCTTCGGTTTTGTGTGTGTGCGCGGAGGATTGCGCTTGTGTTTTTGTTGTATTTAGAAAAATGGAATTATATTCTATTAACACGACGTGCTGTGTCGTGAAGTAAAAAGAAGGTAGATTAAGAAAGTAATAAAGACATTACAGATCTAGTAAGAAATTATAACAATTAATATAGAGCACTTCCATGCTTTACTCGAATGACATAAATTTATTAGTAGAATCCTTTCGAAGAGGTCCACGTTCAGCACTTTTTCACTCTTTTGTCAAATTCCATGATTGTTCGACTGGATTTAAATCAGGAGCTGGATGTTTGTAAATATGTGACATATGAAAAGTAATTGCAGACGGGTAATGTTTGAAAGCATTGTTGCGCTGGAAGAAATTGTTGCACAGATAAAGCGTATGGTCACTGTGTTGAAGATTATGTTTATGAACGTTCAAGTAGACATGCTTGTCCGTCGTGCAATCAATGATCTCGTTTTCTGAAACCTTCATCTGACATGTAGCCCCATACCACTACACTTTTGCCTCTTTATTCAACTGTTACTCGAATATTCTTCTCTCGTAGCTCAGTTTCCTACCGATTCAATTCCTTCCATTGCTAAGGTGAGTTTTCTTTCTGCAGAAAACAATACAATCGTCTAAAATTTTATTCAAATGCTTTCTTGCCAAAAGCTAGTTTTTTCCCCGATTAATTTTACTGAGATATGGTTTCGGATACTCGAGATTTGTAATCAGCCCGATGAAGAATTTCGCAATGGATACTTTTTGAAAGGAATAAATTTGTTAATCTTTCTTGAGTGTTGTAACGCTAATATTTGAAGAAATGTTTGATTTACTCTATTGACAACTTTTCTCTCTCCTCTACCAGTCAACTTTTTGGGGGTGGTCTCATCTTCGTGCATTTATCTCACTGCTAAACAAGTGTAATTTTTATCACATTGTACTCGAAACCTACACTATTTAACTTTCTTTCAGTGATTTATTATGATTACATAAACATATATTATTTTTCTTTTCGTAGTATCCCCACGCTTGATAATTTCTGCAAAATTTCGATGAATGGAGATGAAATAGTCCAGCTTTTACGCTATATCGGAAAGATCAAACACTCTATTAGTTGTCTTTTATTATTTTAATTGATACACAACGACGCAATATGCCTTATTTTGCATGTAGCCCGACATTGTACTTTCACTTATGTCCTTTATTTTGATAGGTTGAATAATTATATTTTTTTTCACTCGGTTAATTTTTTAATTTGAATTTAAAATTTTGTAACTATCCTTATAAAATTCTTAAGGTTATATAGTCTATTTTGATAAAAAAAATTATAATTGAATTGTAGAATAGCCTGAGCCTTTTTGAGAAAATGCTAAGCTTACCTTCATTGTATATTACTTTTTTGCTATTCATTTCCATTTGCCAATGTTTTGGAATAGTTATGAACAATATATTTGCCAAAGCTCGTTTTATTCTTTTGAAGAATATATAAACTGTAAGATTGGGGTGAAACATTTTAATCTACGAGAACGATTCCGTTGTTTATTAATACTTTTAATTTTTTATCAAAGTTATCGTGTGTATTAAGTAATTCGGAATATTATATGTTATTTTTAACCGAGTACCTCTCAATGTGATCTCAGCAGCAGAGGGCACGAATTCTTGACCGACGGAATCATGAATTCGACTTTTCCCCTAAAGATTTTCTGTACAGAAAGACTGATGCACGTTAAATCTGCCGTGGATCAAAGTCCTCTCATTGGCGAGGTGTGGAAATTTAAAGAGTGGGATTGCTCAGTTTTTTTCCCTTTTCACTTGAATAACTGTGAGATCTGCCACCAATAGCTCTCTTGGGTTTTCGAAATGCAACATTAGTCAATAGTCAATCACGCCAACTTGAGGGCTTTGAATATGGACATATTTAAAGAACATCAGCCCCTTTGCACGAGAACTTGAATACGCAGATCAAGGGAGGCATTAATACGCAAATAAACGAACGTAAAAGCATGGGTAAATCCGTTCTACTCACTCGGGTAATAGTTTTGAATGGAGTTTCTCTCTTGCGGCATTGAAGCGTTGATCTTGGGTCCCTTAGCGTCGTCGTGGTAAGAGACGAAGAAGGTGTAGACGATGATCATGGCCACTTCCACTGTCAACACTAAGCTGGCGAATTTCCACCTCTGAGAGATCATTGTGCCTGAAACAGAATGAAGATTGCGTAACACACAGAAATTGTCAAAAAACATTATAGGTACATTTTTGAGACAGGTAATTACTTTAAAAAGGGCAATCCACTAAATTTGTTATTGCTATTCCCCTCTGGAAATTAGCAATTTTAAATATGGGAGGTATTAAAATCTAGGTCTTTAGATATAAATATTGGACACACGCCCCAATTGTCTATTTTCTATCCCAGTGTTTCTTGAAATAGGGGTCGCAGCTAAGATCACCTAAACATTTTAGAATTTTTAATATATTTTGGCATAAAATAATTTGTTCGTCATTAGTAATAATAATAATTTGTTTAGCTAGATTCTTATTTGAGCAAGTCAATAGATTATTTTATTGTTTATTTATTTTTGCAGTATCAATCAAATATAAAGAATATTGAGGAAGTACTTCACACACACATCCGGGGGCGTCGATTGTTATTTAATGATTTAATAAATGAATAAAAAATAATGAAGCACATTGCATACAGTGGCGTAACGTTCACCCCCGCAACCCCCCCCCCCACTGCGGGGGGCCCAAGGCTTCTAGGGGCCCAAAGCCTGACTGACGCCATTTGTGTAGATTTTCTCAAAATTCGCTTTAGGTTATTTTAAAATCTAACTTTTAAGCGATTTTCCATTTAGCGATCTGACGTAATTCAAAATCAAAATTTTATTCGCTCATTTGATATCTTTAATCCAATACCCAAATCAAAAAGCATTTTGTTTGATGTGCTGTAATCCCCGAACGACGAGAGATACTTTTCTTTAGCGGGTTTTTTTTTAAACCTAAATTACTAACAGATAAAATAAAAGGCAGATGGAGAATCAAGGATATAATGCTAGAAGATAATTCATATGTTATTATTATAGTATACCTTACATTAGCTGCAGAGAGGGGGGAAGACATGATTTACTTTTAATCGAAGCTGCAGAGTAACTTATTGGCAACTTTAGTCCCCCCCCCCATGCATTTCATTTTCATTTAGCGAGGTCGTAAATAACTTACGTCTGTTTTGCTTTCTTCACGTGAAATATTATTACGATACTTGGAAAAGCATAGAAAGCATTTTAAATGATTTTTTGCTATAGTACTCATGATTGCATTTTAAATGATTGCTATCAGTACTCAATCAAATAAAGCATAAAGAGAAACGTTTCACAAAACTGCTTTTAGAACAGACATCTCTATTTTTATATTCCAATGCACTTAAATATAGGGTGTGTTCCTTTACTCTATTAAAACATTTCCGTCTCATTTCTTCTCGCATTCAATCTTAGATCTGGTTTTTTTCATCGGAATTTAATATTCTGTTTCAAAAAATGGTATTTTGTTAATAAGATAAGAAACGCGTCCCTGAAATGAGTAGAGTTAAAAAAAAAAACTTTAGTGTTTCTCAAAATCGGAAAATTCGAAAGGAAATGGAGTATAAATATTAATACAAACATGCAAAATTGGATAACTTTTTAATATCTGCAAGTGCATAAACTTGTGCAAGTGCTAGTCATTGTAATGCCAGGGAACCTGATGAACAAATCATGTAAGTGAAAATGAATTCACATTTTCGGACACCTCAGCTTATAAGGAACTAAACTAAAGAAACTAAAGAAAAGATTTAAGATATGTGACTTCCCAAGATTCACCGTTTTGATGAAAATTTTCGAAATTTCTTTTATGCTTTTATTTTATAGCCCATTCATTTGAGATTCCAAAAACACTTTATTTTTATTTCTACGATATTTAGAAACAAAGTTATACCACAATTAGTGAACCGGAAATGGAGTTTACAAAACCATTGAAATTTTCAGAACATGTTTTATTTAGTTATATTATCTAATATCTGTGTGTATTTTTATGTACTTTATTGTTTTTATGGAAAAAAATTCATTAATTTTTTAAAAAATCGCGTTTTTGTTTAAAATTTGGCATATTTAAAAAACTTTCAGAAGTAATACAAATTTTTTAATTCCAAACACATATAAAGATGTTATTTAAGTTCTATATTAATATTATTTGAATACATTTATCAGAATTTGGTGTAACCGCAATTTTTCATCAAAATTTTACTAAAAACGACAATTGTTATAGTCTATAAAACTCTCAAGAAAACAGCAAAAGTTTTAAAAAAGTCCGAATTGGTTAAACATGAAACTAAAGAGATCTTGACCTATAAATATGGTAAGTTTAAAAAATGTACAATTGGTAGAAAATTTTTTATACTGTATTGAAATCTTTAAATGCATTTTTTGAGAAACTATGTTTTTCAATTTTTTGCTTCAGAGTAAAGTTCACTACAGGATTTCTTTTCAAGATATTGAATTGAAATTTTCCAAAAATGTTTTATTTAGTTTTATCTCCAGTAGACTATGATCTAATCTCTGTGTATATATTTATGTATTTTATTGCACTTTTTGTGAGAAAATAACATTAATTTTTTTAAAAAATTAAGTTCTTGCATAAAAAATAACATATTTCAAAAACTTCCAAAAGTATTACAAATCTTATAGCGTTAAGCACAGATAATGATATTATTTATGTACTGTGTAAATATTCGTAAACATTTATTAAAATTTTCAATACCAGCCTTACCGTAACTGCAATTTTTCACTAAAATTTCACTCAAAATTCCCAATATATCCAAAATTATTTTAAATTTTGTGGAAATTGTACTCGAATTCCTAGTTTTATGCCCATTTCAAAAAAAGAAAGTGTTTATTTAGTTGAAAATTTATGTATTTAAAACAAAAGTGCATACCTTAAGGGAACAAATTTTCTTTTAGTTTGTGTATTAGTAATAGTAGTTGTATCTTTGTCTTAGGACGCGAAATATGCATTAGTGGTATTCCATTTCTTTTTCATTAAATCGTTTTTACATCATACAAAGAAATTTTCTTTTTAAGAGTGGCAGTATTTACTCTAGAATATAATCGAACTTTAGATCAAACTTATCCCGGGATTCAGAAACGAAGAATAAGGTAAGCAATACATTTTTTCTTTCATGAGAAAATTATTTACAGTTAAATTGAAAATTATTTTACAGTTTCGTGTCTTTCTTAGTGTATTGTTTTTATTTAAGTTACGGGATTATCTCTTTCGACTGTTATTAGATTTTCCATTTTAATAAATACTCTCTAATGTTATACGTTATTTACTTCGTTTACTCAGACTCAGGTTTATTTTGTATTCAATTATAAGTTTAATGTTTAAATATTTTTACGTGATGTGTGAAGGTAGGTTATGTTTGGTTTTGTAATCCTTTGAAAGATCCGGCTTGGGGCCCAAAACTTGACCTTGCCGGGGGGGGGGGCAATTATTTTCCGTTACGCCACTGGTTGCATATAAACATGCAATAAACCGCTGTTAATAAAAAGTTCACATAAGTGGACTAAAAATGACTGCGTTTAAGAAACAAGATTATAGTTTATTTACAATGCACTGTGTAATTACTTAATATAGTGTTTTTTTCCCTTACTATTTTATATCGTTATATTAGTGAAAACTAATTATGGATGTTTATTACCGTAAAACAATATTATGAACAATATTACACCACATTCTATACAAAACACACATACAAGAACTCAAGCGTGTGCAAACTTTGCACAATCTTTAAGGGGTCGCACAAAATTTTTGTACAAAAATGATGTCGCAACCCCCAAAAGGGAAAGAACCCCTGCTCTATCCTGTGGTGTTTATTGCTTTGGTAAAACGGGCACCCTTCTCCTCTTAGCAAATGTTCCCTATTTTCGGCCCTTTTTCTTATCAACTAGCACTCACCTTTTTTTTTCTTTCTTCATATTACAGATAGATCATATAGTTGCATTTGTAGCAACAGCTCTCAGCTGTGAGTTCTTCCTGTTGGTGTGGTGTAGTAGTTTAGGGATGGGGTGGGGTGTGCCAGTTTAGGTGTCGTCCTCATCATTTGGTTCAAAATTACAATGTCTGGTACCAACAGCTTTCGCGCTGCTTTATAGTGCGGCATAAATGAACTTTCCCTCACTCAGAGCTGCGAGTAGCTGAAGAAAACTTAATGCTAAGAGAAATATGGCTCTTGCGCCAATCACGTCAAACAACTGCCAACTTGATATCCCTCCTAACTAAGCAACATAGATTTACTGAATAATAAATTATATTTTTCTCATGGGTACATTGAAAATAAATTCTTAATATTCGAAAAAACAATTCACTATCTTTATAATTCTGTAACAAATAATAAAACACGCCGCAGTCCCTCAGAAAGGGCTTAGTAACCGAAAATTTTCTTGAGTGTTGCATTAAAAATATTAAAAACGATACATATGCTAAGTGCGTTTTTTGGGCTAACGATTACTTGCTTTCTAAAAGTACACGAATGCTGAAAGATCGTAATATTTATTTTTCTGTACTATAAATATGTATAATTCATTTTAAAATGTAGTTTTATGGATAGTTCAACCCAATGTACGTTTTTACGATCAAAGTTTAATCAAAATGTATATCAGCTACTTGTCATGACATTGTGGTTGGGACAGAATATTTCTTTTTTTTAAATTTCGGCCGACTGGGTGGCGTAGTTGGTCACGCGCTTGCCTTTTACGCCCAAGATTGCGGGTTCGACCCCGGCCCAAGTCGGCAAATTTTCATGTTGCAAAAAAAAAAAAAAAAAAAAAAAAATCAACAGAGCGTCTATGTCGTTTGATTTTGTGGCATGTGAAAAATCCCTTGGGTGCCTATTTGGATTGGGTACTCTTGGCACAATTAAATTCCGCGTACAACTTCACATCGTTAGAGCTCAGGTGTCTCCTTCTGGAGAAGAAACTGGGCCTTAAAATTATATTGCGGTGATATGTTTACATCTATATGGTATCGCACTAGAAACTGATACCAGCTCTCAGGGAATGTATTAGGTCTGCAATGGTAATTCTCAATCCTCAGCCCCAGTTGAAATTAAAAAATATTCAATTTTCCTGTTAAAATTTGATGATTCAATTACTGGAAAACGAATCCAAATGTAATGAATTTCATGCGAAATAAAAAAGATTAGTTATTTATTGCATTGTACAATAATGTATTTTATAGATTCTTTGAAATACCTCTCTTGAACGAGAATAGAAAGAAACGTTTTCCATTTATAAAATGTTTCCACTATATTTTAAATATAATACATGTTCAGAGTTTAACATCTGCTTCAAATCATCCGTCATATTTTCTATTTTGATCTCTGGATACAAATGAAATCATTCTTAAATTTGCAGATGTTTATATAGAAGAAAAACAGTTTGTGGATGAAACTTTTTTTTTACTTTATTTGAATTGCTGTTTTCAGTCGGATTTAAATATTAGCAAATACACATAAACTTGGAACAATCATATTTTTTAGTCTAAGAAATTTAATTTGTGATGAAAAAAGTTAATTTTTATATTACTTTTAAGAAATTAAGTGCTTTTTTTATTCTAATCATAACTTTTTTTAATGCGAATTTTTTTTTAGAAGTGAATGAATTTAAAAAAAAAATTATACTCTTGAACTATACAGCATTGTAAAGTGAAATTCACCGAAACAGATTCATAAAATAAAATTATTATACATCTATTGATAGTAATGACTCTTAAGAAACAAAATACACTTTAAACATTAAACACTTTATATATTGTATAAGCGATTCTACTTAAGCGAGGTGCAACAATACGCTAATGTAGCGTTTCTCAAACTGCACCCCGAGGATGCGTGATCACCCCACAAGGGGGGGGCGCGAGTTTTTATCGAAAATAAAAGTTTCAAAAAAATTAATTTAGTTAAGGAGTTTCCAATGGTCCGCTAATAGTATTAATTAGTAGAGAATCAATTACAATAAAAGTCTTTGAAATTAACTGAATATAATTATACATACTAAATAATAAAAAACTGCCTGAAAAGTTAGAGTATTTGTCAATCAAGGTTTTAGCAAATTGAACTTATATATATTTTTAAGTCTTCCGTTACCTTTCAAAATAAACTGAAAAAACGAAAAATAAATGAAAAAAATAACTACTTCTAATTTTTATATTCTCATTTCTATTTAATTTTTTAACAAATTATTATTCGTTTATTTTTTGATACATGTTAAAGAACTTAGCTGAACTGCGTTAACTTATTTCAGGTAAAAATTTAATGCTTAATTTTGAATCTTGCCACAAAAACAAAAAACAAAGAAAAAAAAATATTCTCTTATGATAGGCAAAATAAATATTTCGTAAGTTTTACAAACTCAAAACGCATAAATCTTTATTTTTAAGTTTTTTTTAAAGTTGTTTAAAAAGGGCTATTTTAATTAAAAAGATACCCAGAAATAGTTCGGTATTAATCCCTTGAATAAAATAATTACAGAGGAATTATGCAAAACTTACTGCTTAAAATTAAAAACCCAACATATAACCTATCTCTCTATCTAATTTAAGTTTATAAAAATGACCCTATACATAAAATATGAAAATTTTACGCGATATACAAATTTTATAAATAAACTTCTGTTTTTAAAATTCTTTTAAGTTTAAAATATTAATCTCAACTATGCCATTTCACAGGAAAACATTTTAATTTCAAATAGTTTTTGCATAAATCATCAATAAAATGTATAGTTATAAGAAAAACTTTGAATTTGAAACATTTTTACTGTAAAAAATAACTAAAATAATTTTTAACTTACTTCTAAGGAAATCACCAAAATAATCGGTTAAAAGAAGAAAAAATTTAGGAATTATCACGAATATTCAAGAGAAACAGGAATTGCTGCTCTCAGAGCGCACACTCTCGGATGATTTTTTTCCAGGAACACGTTTGTCTCAAATGACACAAAATTGAGTGATGTGAAAGAGGGGGTGGAGGGGGAAGAGGACTGTCATCTGATTCGCTGATTTGTTGCTCTCTCGGAAAGGTTGAAAGCGGACTCTTGTCAGATTGGATGAGAGAAAAGAAAAACAAATTTTTACATTCTCTCTCTTCCAGGATTTCCGCGCAATTTCTCAGATAAACAATTTCCATTTGCGATTATGGAAATGGCTCTTGAAAATCATAAAAATAAATCAAAATGAAAAAGAATGCATTAAGTGGCGCTGCAGAATAAGGCGGCTTAGTTTTATTGCGTTGCGAAACAAAAACGTATCCATTTTAGAGGTAGTAATTGAGCAAAAACAACTTTTACGGACTTGATATCATAATCGCTTCAAGTTGTGACTGCCTCTGTGGTTGAACAGAACCTGTAGGCCAGGGGTGGGTGGACTTTTCCAGGCCACGGGCTACTTCTGTTTTTAAGGTGTTGCTTAGGTGTGACCCTTCTGCATCAAAATTGTATATTTTATTTCTATAAACATTATTCCCCCTCTTTTAAAATTACCATTTTACCACAAAGACACAAGTAATCCAAGTTTATCAAGTCGAATGCTTAAAAAAAATACGAGTGCCCAATAGAGCGTGGACGTATTCAATTCTGCGAGCAGAGAACCTACGTGAACCGATGCATCTGAAACTGACATATGTACTTCCATTTGTTCGCTGTCGATTCCCGCACCCTCGCGAGACATGACTGGAACTCGAGAACCTAATCCCGTGGAAGCCCAAGATGTGAAATGTCTCAATAGCTAATTCCGTGATGTCGCCAGAGGAGCTGATCATCAACTTTTATTCTCCTTTTAAGGTGTCCGACAACCCTAAAATTGGGAATTTTGCCAAAAATTAACAATTTTTTATGATTTTATTTTATAGGCCATCTTATTAGCTTTATAAAAAATACCAAGTTTATTAATTTCCGTTCACTACAACAAAAACTACAAGTATTTTAGTAATAGCAGATGCCATTACACACTTTAAGCAAGATGTCATAATTTAAAACGCGTTTTACTCGAAATGTGTGTGTGTGTTTTTTTAAATGATCAAACGGGGGGGGGGGGGGTTGCTAAAAAAGTTTTGAAAAGAATTAACTGAAATTTTTTGGGTATATTATGTATAATAGTATAAGTGTTTTAACCTTCAGATTTATCAATCACTGTCTTATTACAAAATTTACAGCCCCTTATATTAATACTAGCTGTTACCCGCCCGCTTCGCTGGGTATTTCATGATGTTTTATAAATTTTTACTGCTTATATATATGTGTATAAAGTATTGATATCTAAGTCCTAGCATTAAGAATTCGATTGAATTGAAAAATATACTTATACCTGTACCTGTCACCTGTTGATAAAAAAAAGGGCAGAACTCATCTAATTTGTATTTTCTAAAAATCTCTAAAATTGAAGCATACAATGATGTTTGCTCTTTCGTAACTCAAAAACCAAGTGGATTCCCGCAAAACCAATTTTCGGTGGATCTCTACTCCGTAAATTGAACATGCAAGCCAAATTTCAAGTCTAAATCTAACAGAAAAAAGCAAAAGTTTTACTATAAATATCCCCGTAATCCCGTTGAGAGCCGTTTTCCAAAATTACAGCTCTTAGCGGATTTCAATTCAACAAAAGAAAAATGCAAACCAAATTTCATTATTATAGTCCTTGTAGCTCGAAAAAAGTAATTTTTTTTGTCAATACGTCCCAGTAACCCCCTGCAACCCCCCAGAACTTGATTTGCTTAAAATTTATTCTTAGTGGATCCCTATTCAACAAAAGAAACATGCTTAACAAATTTCAAGTATATGGGTCTAACAATTAAAAACAGGAATTTTTTTCTGTAACTCCTCTTGACCCCTCGCAAACATCTTTGGGGGTCAATTTTCATTTTACTCTTTGTTAGAGGAACTCTATTTCATGAAAGGAACATGCCTACCAATTTTCAAGCAGGATGATCAAGTAGTTTAAAAATGGAAATATTTATCGATTACGTCTCTTAATCTCCCGAAATTAAACTTGGTAGTTGATATTCGCGAAACCCATTTTGTAGCGGTTCTCTACTTTACGAAAGGAATCTGCTTATCAAATTTCAAGACTGTACGTCTAACAGTTTAAAAATGGGGATAATTGTCTATAACGCCACTTGAGCCCCGCAACGCCACTTCTGGGTCTGTTTTCACAAATCCCATTTTGTAGGGGAATTGCACTCTATGAAAGGAATCTGCTTAGCAAAATTTGAAGACTGTGCGTCCACTTAATTAAAAATGCAAAAAAATTATCAATAACGCCCCTTGAACCCCCGCAACACCACCTAGGGGTCAATTTTCACAAAACACATTTTGCAGTGTATTTCTATCCTATGAGAGGAATCTGCTAACCAAATTTCAAGACTGTGAGTCTAATAGTTTAAAAAAAGAAATAATTATTTATATCTGCCCTTAACCCCCCGCAACACCCCTTGGGGGTCAATTTTCTCCAAACCCGTTTTGTAGCGGATATTTACTCCATGAAAGAAACATTCCTACCAATTTTCAAGCAGGTAGGTCAAATAGTTTAAAAACGGAAATATTTATCTCTTACGCCACTTATTCCCCTGCAACGCCACTTAGAGGTCTGTTTTCACAAAACCTTCTTATAGCTGATCTCTACTCTATGAAAGAAATCTCTTTATCAAATATAAAGACTGTGCGTCTAATAGTTTAAAAATGGAAATAATCATCTATAACGCCCCTTAAGTCCCCTCAACGCCACTTTTGGGCAGTTTTCACGAAACCCATTTTCAGCGTATCTCTACCCTATGAGAGGAATGTGCTTACTAAGTTTCTAGACTGTACGTCTAATAACTTAAAAATAGGAATTTATAACGCCCCTTAAAACCCCCGCCCCCGCAACACCCCTTGGGGGTCAATTTTCCCAAAACCCATTTTGTAACGGATATTTACTCCAGGGAAGAAACTTACCTACCAATTTTCAAGCAGGTAGTTGAAGTAGTTTAAAAACGGATATATTTATCTATTACGCCCCTTAATCCCCCGCAACGCCACTTAGAAGTCTGTTTTCACAAAACCCGTTTTGTAACTGATCATTATTCTACGAAAGGAATCTATGTATCAAATTTAAAGACAGTGCGTCAAATAGTTTAAAAATGGAAATAATTATCTATCTCTAAGCCCCTGCAACGCCACTTGGGGGTCGATTTTCAGCAAACTCATTTTGTAGCGGATCTCTACTCTCTGAAAGGAATCCGCTTACCCAATTTCAAGATTGTACATCAAGTAGTTTAAACATGGAAACAATTATTATTAAAGCCCTTAACCCCCCGTAGCGCCCCTTGCGTTTCGAATTTCGGAAAATCCTTTCTTAGCTGATGTATACTCTATCAAAGGAACATGTCTACCAAATTTCAAGTCTGTAGGTTGAATAGTTCCAGAGATTTCGTGATTAGTCAGTCAGTCAGTCAGTCAGTGAGTCGCTTTTCTCCTCTATATATATAGACTAGCTTTCATGGCCCGGCGTTGCACGGTTTTTACCGAGTGCATACATATGTGCATATGTGAAATTAACATGGGGATTAAGTTATACCGAGAGTATAACTTAATCCCCATGTTAATTTCCTTCTTTCTTTCTGACGCCAACACTTTTGTGTGGTTTTGACGCGTACGATGTGAGTGCATGACCCGTGAGTGCTTGTCATAGCTTTGCCGCTTAACATTTTCCCTTCTCTTCACAAATTCAACACTTCCAATATTATTTTTCGAAGATTCTTTGATTTCTTTGTTTCTTTCCTCTCCGCTTAGCCCGGTGTTGCACGGGCTTTTACCGAGTGAATAACTTCATCCCCATGGAAATTTCGTGTTTCCCTCAGGCCGATAGCACTTATGTGCGCGATGAGAGTGATTTCTTTAACTATGTCATTAAAACTCCCTTTTACGAAATTTGTTCTTGCGTTGGTGTGGTGTTCTAATTATTAGAGATGGGGGTTGACAGCTCAGGTGTCGTCCTCGTCACTTGACCATGGTTGAAAATTTCGAGGTCCATCGCCAGTAACCCTCGAATAGGCGAACAGTGCGAATTTAAAATTCCCTCACTCAGTTTTCAGTTCTTTCGTTGCAATTTTTTAGTCCCCGGAAACGAAAATGTAGCCTTTTTAAAGATAGTTGTATGTTGAAAAAAGACAAAAAAGTAGAAATTTTTCAAATTTCAAAATTTTACTACTATTTTAAATATTGAAGTAAAATTGTGAGGATTTTTTGAAATATTCGACACACGGGAAAAATGTTTCATGCAATTATCTTTATAAAAGAAGAAATTATTAAATGGTTGTTTTAAGTATTTTGAGTGTTTTATTAAAATTTGTTTCGAATGCATAACATACTGCCATGGAAATTCACCTTCCTTTATCAAAGTTCCTGGTATGTGTGTGATTCCTTTACATTAACGTCACTACAATTCCCTTTTTCGAAAAAAAAAAATATTTTCCAGATCTTACTAATGTCAAACAGGTTTCAGTTCTCTTTCTACAGCACGGTGTTACAGTGGCTTTTTTGAGTGTAGAACTATTTTCCCCCTGACTCTCCCCTCAGATATAAGATTTATCTTCAAGTTTCTATTCATGACATATCAAAAACAATATTGCTTTAGTAAAAAAATAAAAAATTTAAACAATAAAAAGAAAACTATTTTGATGCTTGAGTAAAAAAAAAGTCATCATTTTTTAATAATAGATAATTTTTAGGAATCTAAAATAATAAAATAATTTTCAGGTTTTCATTAATCAATCAATCGCTACTTACAGTTAGCTTAAAAATGTCTCTCTCTAGAACGTATTTTTATCCAAAATAATAGGCGATATACTTTTTATTAACAAATAATTAATTTAATAAGGAAATAATAGAAATATTCATTTGATTTTAAAAAATATATTAATTTAAATCCACATTATCTATAAATAATAATAAAAAAAAATTCTACAGATAGCTCTTGAAACGTTTGGATGTTTGATTAAACATATGTAAGTGCTAAGAAAAACACTATGTGTAAAACCTAGTTATAAGTACACATTCACTGAAAAAAATCATTCAAAAAGAAAATAACACTACCTGATAAAAACATTTATTTTTTTAATTTTAATTTTAGTTTTTCAGTCGACACTGTGTTAATTAAATTATTTAAACACGTATCTGAAGAAAAAAAGTTTTTTTTTTATACAAAACTAACTTATTAATTATTTTATGATAAAATTGATTTAAAATGTTCATAAGCCTTTATTTACATATTCACAGTATAAAATTCAAAAATAAAATAATACATGTGATAGAAAATATATTTCAGAATATTTCCTTTTGTGTGTAATGATGTGTGGCGACGCAATGTCCAGTAGGAGAAAAAATTTAAGACAAATATGAAAAAAGCGACCGGCGGGTTTCTGCGAGGCGGACACCCTCCTTCGCATTGACCGCGCACGGCAGTGCTGCAGTTATAGTCTTGAGTGTAGCGGGAGCTCTGAGCACTCCGCCACAAGAGCAGTTAACATTGAATGCAATAAATAAAAGTGAATCAAAAATAGTTAAGACAATTGAATTTAGCAAATAAAAAGAGAAATTTAAGTTATGGAGGATTGTACGAGTCCAGGAGAATTCTCCTGGGTCGCTTCCTCTTAATATTGGCTGTATAATTTTCAAGGTTTTGCATATTAATATTATCAGAGCTATTGAGTGAATCAAAAAATTTAATCGAGTGATCTTGGATATGCTGCTTAAAGGATGGTATATTTAAACAAAAAAAAATGAAAAGTACATAAAAATAACAGAGGATCACATGTTAGAATAAGTATTTATCAGTACAATTAATTTACGTGGGAAAAATTAGCAGAAATGAAAAAATCGTAATCCGTTGATTCTAACTCCGAACTACAAGATATCACTCCGCATGAAGTAAAAATTGGGACAACGTTTTAAAAATTCTTTAAAAAAAAAGTTTTGGGAATTTTATTTTTTAAATGAATGGATCTAAAAGAGAAAGGCTTGAAGTTAATTAGTGTAGAATATCGATTTAATAACACGAAAAGTAATTCATACCCAACGATTTAGAAATAATTTTCATAAAAACGCATCAGTTTTAACACTATTTTAAAAAATTCGAAAAAAATAGAAAATATCGTTATTTTACAAAAAAAATTATACCGTGTCGTGGCGAAATAAATGATCTTTCCGATTCTGTAATTATTTTTTGTCTAATTTTGACACCGAAAATTAGATGACAATTTTAAGATGGTCGAAAACGTAAGATTACCGCTCGGCCGAAACGGAAGGGAAGTTCCGCCAAGTAAACAACCGGCAGGAGTAAAACAATTAGGCTTTTTAAGGTTTTTAATTAATATCTTTTTAACTAATTACAATATCGGAATATAAGTAGGCAATACGGCTTCCCCGGAAAATTCCCGATCTTTTGGTACCTTCCGCGACTTTCTGCGTGGTGCGGTTCGTGAGAAGATAGACGCACATACATAGATAGATAGATACGTTTGTTTACCTTCGAATTTTAATAGTGTAAGATAATCAAAATAACTCTTATCCTGAAGGTTATTTCAAAAATGGATAACATAGTAACACATCAGAATTGAAAATTTGTTTATAAACCTTTGGTACAGAATGGGCCGCGTTTATGTTATTTTTTGTAAATTTTTACCTATTTTTTCTCATTTTAGTAATAATAATTTCTTTTTCTCTTCTTCATTTTAGCACATTTTTCTTAAAATGTGCTAAACAAATATAAAAACAGCAAAAAAATCCTCATATGTCAACTTAAAAAAAAAGTTGTCGCAAGTAGTCGGATAACTTATGTCGGCATGTGTGGAAAAATTCATCATCAGTGATCGCTTTTTTCCTCTACAGTGTCATCGTTCGCTTCCAGTGATCGATGTTATCACTGGAGTCACTTCCAGTTATTATTACATGTATCGTCTACACATTTATCGAATCATTTGCCAAAACACAGTGAACACAGTCACATTGATTGTGAAAAGCCGATTCTCCAGTTTAGCTGGTGTTGGTGTTCCATAAATATGTTTTTTTTAGAAAGTGCGTCTTCGGTCTTAGTAAAGGAGGTAACCCCAAAATGTCTTAGCTGTCCACTGGAGTCAAGAGAGTAGAGCAGTGGCGCAAACAAGGGGGTCCGGACACTCCACAAAGCCCTTGAGTTTTTTTGGAATGATGATTTTTTTTTAAAATAAATTTATTTACAAAACGCCTCATGCTCCGCATTGCATAACATGAGACTTAAGTGGTAACAACATTATAAAATAATAATAATAATATAATATATAAAATAATATAATATATAAAATAATATAATAATATAAAATAATAAAATATAAAATAATAATAATAATGATGATAATCCTATAAAATTTAATTAAGTACTTGCAATTAACAATTAATTTTATTAATTAATGCTAATTATTAATTCAATAATTTATTTTTTGCTGTTTTATGTTAACAAAATCGACAAAATCTAAAGAATTAATTGGTGTTGTCTTCATTTATGATACGAGTTGGGGGACTGTCGACCATGGACTCCCCCCCCCTTGAAAAATGTTTGTACGCTACTGGAGTAGAGTGTCAACTTGTCACTTGATCGATACTCAAAATTATGTTTAACCCACTGCTAATTATCCTCGGGTTGCTTCTATTAGATTAGATTATTACTTTTTTATTTGATTAGATTTGTACACTCTCTCTCTATAAAATAAACACGACGCACCTTGAACGAGTTGCTTGATAGAGATAAGAATTGGTGGTTAGAAATATTATGAAATTCCGCGATGCACTGTACCTCCCACTATTCATTCATTGGACACTAAATTTTAATTATTTGCGTGTTCGGTACAAATGTATTTGCATACGAAATTTCATTACAATCGGTCAACTCCTTCATGGTGTTTCGCCCCCCCCCTTGTTAAAGAGTGTATTTCTTTTTTTATTTGATTAGATTTGTGTTTCTTTTTTGAAAATTTTTCTTGCCCTCTACAGGAACACGTACGCTATTGGTGACCGACCTCACCTTTATAAACTTTTCTTAAGTGGCGTGGATGACACCTGATCCGGCTTCCTTTGCAAACAATCACACGTTACCAATGTGCTTCAAACCTCGACATATTTAACGTGCATCAGCCCCCCTACACAATGGGTCTTCAAGAAACGCTAGTGTTTAAACCCACGATTCGACAAACGCCGCCCACGTATTCGCGACCCTGACCACCCGGCTACCTCGAAATCAGAGTTGCTTGTAAGACAAACTTGGTTAGCAGTTATTATTAGCAAATAAAATAATGCTACGTGCTGGATAGAATAGACCTTCCATTTATGAGAAAGAGAGAGATTGTAACACCTATAGGTGTCATCTTTGTTACTCAACGAGGTTGTCACCGTAACTGAATGGGCATAGCGGCTAGCTGCAGTCGAGTTACAGGTTCCTTGTTGGGATGTGAGCCACTAAAGAACTAACGTGCTGCTGGCATGATGATTGTTCTTGTTAATGGGATGAAAATATACCAAACATAACACTTGAAATATATTGTTTGTTAGAGATTTTATTTTTGTTAATCTTGACCGTGGTTCAAAACGGTAACCTAGTGGTCAAGGTAACGTACTCGGGACATACGTGTCATGAGTTCGAGCTTATTGCCGCTGACGACCCGCCGTGCAGAGGGGGCCGATGCACGTGAAATCTGTCGAGGCTCAAACGTCCTTCCTTTGGTGTGGTGTGAAAATTCGGAGAGAGGGTGCCAGCTCAGGTGACGTCCTCGTCACTTGACCATGGTTCAAAATTACGTCACCAAAAACCCTCGATTAGCTGAATTTTGCGACTTTAATATCCACTCACTCAACAATCACTTATTCGAAAATGTGTGTGTGAGAATTAACAAACCAACAATGAATCAACTCACATTTGGAGGAGTTTGATTTTTTTTAAAAAAGATTGACATCTTTTACTGATTATACTTTTGTTGTAGGAAACAAAAATCCAAATTATTTTCTGGTGACATTTCACTACTGATTCAAAAGGATTTTTTTTTTTAAAAAAAATAATTAAATAAATAAATAAAAAATTTAAATTATACGGTTTGTTAAGAAATTATAAGACCATTTTATGTTTTGGAAATTAACGTATGAATAAAAAGTTTAATAGTAATTTAAACACGTCCAGCCCATTTATAATAATTAGGTTTCAAAAGTTTTGAGTAATGAAATAAATGATTAAATTAGCATAAATTTTAGAAATAAGGGGAAATTGAAATGTTAACAAATCATAAAACCATTTACCTGAAAACAAAAATAACTAAAATAAATATGATATTGACCATCCATTTTTTCTTATAAACTCCAATACGTTTTTCATTGAAATGACGAGATAATAAGTTCAATTTCAGATATATGAGCTATGCTGTTCCAATGACCACTTCCAGTTTATTAGTAGATGAAAATTATTCATTACTAGCCGTTACAACTCGCTTTCCTGGGTGTTTTATGATAATGTATGGCTTTTTTTTTAAGTTACTGATATTTAAGCATTGGTTTTTTGATTGTACATTATTATAACCCTCTCCTCTTGATTAAGGAATAGAATTTGAATTTCTGTATGAAAATATTTATCTATTAAACCTCTTAACCCTATCCCTGAGGAGCCGATTTCCTCAAAACCGTTCTTAGCTAATTTTTATGCAACGAAAGAAACATGCTTGCCAAATTTCAAGTCAGTTGGGGGGGGGCGTATAATAGTTCAAAAACGAGAACTTTATTTTAAAGGCCCACTTAACCCCTCGTAACCCGACTAGGAGGTCGATTTCCGCAAAACCCTTTGTCAGACGATTTTTACTGAACAAAAGAAACATGCTTGCCAAATGACACGTCTGTAAATGTAACCAAAACGGGAGTTTTTAAAAAAATCAAAAACGGCCCTTCAATTCTTTTGGAGACAATTTCCGAAGTAGACCTTTACTCAGCAAAAGAAGCATGTTTGCCAAATTTCTGGTCTGTAGGTCTAATAATTCGAAAATGGGAATTTTTATCCGCAACAACTTCACCCCACACCCTCTTGGGTATCGATTTCAGCAAAAAATGATCTCAAATGTTGCCATATCAAAAGATGTTCTCAAATGCTGTCATCCTTCTGTAAATGTTCCGAAAGTAGCAGTAAATCACACGATCTATCAAGACTAAAGGCTCCATAAACTATTAACGGCGCGCGCGGTTCTTCTTCAAAGTCTAAAGAATATTTTTCTTTCCGAAGTCATTCGAATCATTGCTTGCAACCATCTGGACCGTAAATATTGTATTTCATTCAGTGTTCTATGGCGTCACATTTTTAGCGCAATTCAGTCTTTCTTTTAGAATAAGTTTCAATAATTCTGATGCGGGTGCTTATCTTTATTTTCATAAATTTTGATTTAAACATATAAAACTATGGCACGTCAAGTTTTTCTTCTTCTAAAGCATTTCGAAATTTGCTTGGGAGTCAAAAAATGGGTCAATCAATGCGTGCTGCCAAAATCTTTTTTCTTTTAGATCATTTTATTTTTGTTTGAATCAACTTTTCTAATCATCGTATTGTGAATGCAATTTTAGAACGCTACTTTAATCTGCTATTTCTCGTTCAAATTTACCAACATCATACAATGTAAAATTTTTCCCACTTCACACTCAAATAATTATTTACCAAGTGGCATCTACAAATAAAAAAATGGACAACTCAATCAAAATTTACCTTTTTGCTCCTCAGGTAATGCTTTCACGGATACTAACGATTTCTTTTTATGATTCTGATGTCATATATACAACATGCCAAAATTCTTATTTGGTCTTATAATGTTTGAACAGGTACACATCATTTAATTTATTAAAATAAACATATTTTTCTAGAAAGTTCAAGTAATTTTGTAACATTACAATTACTACAAAAAGTGTTTCACTATTGATTTTAAATACGCACGTTAAAATCTGCATATTAAGACTTTTTTCCAGAAATGCACCAATGCGTTTGTGCTCTTATAATTTCTTAACGCACTGCAATTATGCAATTTAGCAAAATGCGTATGTATTGCAAGTACCATTATTATGATAGGGAAGAGTTTTTCTTTTACTACGTGTCTGTTTCAAATAATTACACAAGTTCTGAAAATACAAAAAAAAAGAAAAAAAGTTGTATAAAGTGTAAATTTGATGAATAAAAACAGTCAAGAAACAAATTCTTAATTTAGTTTGATAACGATAGTTATTCTTCGATATTTAATTAAGAATCAATTTAATCGTTTTAAGGGAATCAATTCACAAAACTGGTAAAAAAACGAATATTTTTATTATTTTTATTGGAAATAAACTAATTTCTTTTCTGCTTCAAATGCAAATTAAAATTTTTACTCCAAATAAATTAGAAATACTTTAGCAATTCAAACTATGGCGCTGGTCTGCCTGACTGATTTTAAAGGTAAAAATGTTCAATTCTTAGATTTCAATTTCCTTAAACTTTAAATTACAACTCAAAAGGAACATTTCTGGAAATTCTACACATCTTAGAACTTTGAAACTTTGTACATATATATATGTGCGTGTGTGTGTATTGTCTTCTTTAAATTAACTCCTTTAAATTATTTTCTAATTTTTTGGTACGATATTAATATGATAATCTTAATCTAATTACAGCACGCATTTGCAACCAATCACGAATCCCGTTATAAAGGAGTCGCACTACCTTCACCGCCAATATAAAAACTCAGAGCCCTGGGTGCTCTCTCTCTCTTTTTTTTGTTTGTTCTTTCCTTGCAAACAACATGTCCTCGTCGTCGCCTGATTTCGCTTACGTGCTTTTTTGTTTTTTAGAAATTATATTTTGAGTGAACTGTTGCAATGTCCTGATCAGAAATAATAAAAAGTTACAACTATCAAAACTGCTTCAATATGCAACGACTACAACATAAATAAAAAATATAATAAGCAAGAAAGATACCACGCAGTCCAGGACATATATATATAATATACGATTTATAAAATGTACATGAATTTTCCCCATTTGGAAACTTTCAATATTACTCCCCATATGAGTTTTTTAAAATAAAACTATCCTATATATTTTTAAATACAATAACACATCAGATAATTGATATATAACTATACTACAAATAAAATTTTAAAAATTTTTTCCTTAAACTTAGTCTTTTTTAGCATTACAGGGATAGGGAAAATGATGTATGAAATGATTTCCTTTAGTTCACGCAGTGGTGCTCACAAAGGTGGGGTTTGGGGTTCAAGTCTCCCTTAGACTTACAGATTTTAAATTTTGCTTTCGTCTTTGTATTTCTTAGAATGTTGTCCTCTCTCATAAGCCGCTGTAGCCTAGTAGTCATCGTCAAGGACTCATGGCTGGTATGTCACGAGTCCGAGCCTAGTGCTACTGAACACCTGCCATGTACAACGATAATGCACATTGAATCTGTTGAGGCTCAAAGTCCTCCCATTCGCGTGCTGTGGAAGTTAAGAAAAGGGGTTCCAGCTCTGGTGTAGCCCTTGTCACTTGACCATTGTTCAAAATAAAGAGGTCCGTCACCAATACTCTCGTGTTGCTTTATATTGCGACGTTAATAAACACTCATTGCTTTCTCCTTCTGAGTTAACGGAATATATTAGGCAAAAATATTTTTAAACAACTTTTCAAACACGCATGTCTTTTGTACATTTGAACTATTTATCTCCCCTTTGTGACCCTGTTTTTCTTTCGTTCATAACGGTTTTGTGAGTAGAAAAGGCAGACTCTGTGTATGAATGCATGTTTACACGAAACTACTACTTTCCTGCTAAAGGCGAGCAAGATAAGCAAATCGGTGTCAATGTAATGTCCAGTAAAGGTCACGCCTTTCCTTCCGAGAAGCAAATGCAGTCCCTTTGGTGAAACTGTCTTGACAGCCCTACAATTAAACCGATGCATTCAAATGCCGCGAGGAGACCACTGGATAATGGACCCCATCGATCCTTTCCTTCCTTTGCTTCACAATAACATTTAGGAAACGGTCACAGAGGGAGCCCTTATGAAATGATCGAATACATCTACATGTTGGGAAGCAAACAGTTCCTATTGCAATGGAGTTGATTTTAAGAGTGTTATAATGAAATAGAAATTCGGAGCATAAATAACTTCTGTTGCTTGCTTGATTAGCGTTACAATTCAAAGAGTAATTCTGAATCATGAGTAGAGGATGCGGTTCACACCATGAACGGACTCCCCACCCTTCACATCCGAATTAGAGAGTTTTGAGCTCTGCAGATTTAATATGCATCAGGTCTTGGGTGGAATCTGATCTCTAATATTTGATTCGACTGAAATATAAGATGTCCAAAAAGTATGACAACATTTTCAAAAATTAATTAAAAATAAACAAAGATTTTCAGTTAGGTTTTTTTTTATGTTCCAGAATGAAAAGATTAAATTTTCTGCTCAATGAAATTCAAACTAGATAGTACAACGTCCCCATTTTTGAACAGTCTCGTTTCAAAAGGGCTTTAAAATAAGAACAAGAGCAAGTTATAGCGTGGTTCATCGAATTTAAATATTTAATACATGTACAGTGTAAATGGGGCGCCACCAGGCTGGATTTTGGACGTGAAAAAAAGTTCGCTGGGTGATAGCATCCAATAGCGTGGCTATTGAGATCTCGAGACCTAACACCTTTGGACTTAATCTTTTACGGATACGTGCTATAATATTGGTAAAAAATTTTCTATCAGTGACAATAATAAAATAAAAAATCTAATTACAGTGGTCGTTCAGATTGTTGGCCTGGCAGTGCTTCCAGACAATTGCTAGGCATCTCTTTAGACGTGATGTATATTGCATTCAACATATGATGCGAAGATTGAAATCGTGCAATGAAGCATTGAAAAAGAACTTTGATATTTTCTTTGTGGAAAAAAACACTATAAGGGAATATCTTTATTTGTTTTAGTAATTAATATTTTAAAGTGTAATCCTTCTTTAAAGATACAAGGTATGTTTATACTATCTAGATTTGAAAGTCTTAAATCCAAATTTTTGTACAATCATTGAAGCAAAATTTTTGGCCAAAAATATCATGGTACCCTCTAAATTCATGCGTAATCGAAAGCTATAAAAGAGTTGATTGTGGTTTGTCAGGTCCTATTTATGCGTTTGTAAGACAATGATTAAGTCAAAGGAGCTTAATGACTTTGATCGTCACATTATAATGAGATGCCACCCTTGCGGGAAATCAATTCGTAAAATTATGGACATTCTACGGAAGCCGAAATCCACTGTGAATGATGTAATTGTGATGTTAATACGTCGGGAGGCATTGAAACTATTTAAAATGAAATTTGCAGGCTAAAAAAATATTAGTGGACGCGGTCGTAGAGCTCCGATAAGGGTAATTAAACGAAATTGCATGTTCTCATAGTTCGAAATCACCCAGGCATTCCAAAGTTCATCATGCGTTAGTGCTAGTAGCAGAACTGTTTGCCGAGAATTAAAAAAATCTGGGATTGCAGGATCCTATAATCACTCATAAGCAAAACATCACTCCTTAAAATATGAAGCATTGATTTCAATAGTGTAAAGCTTACCGTCATTGGATTGTGGACATGTCGTAACATGTTCTCTCGCTTTAATATCTGGCAATCCAATGGACACGTCTAAGTTTGACGGACGCCCGACAAGCGCTTCCTAATTGCCTGCTGTGAAGTTTGGTGGTGGAAGCATGAGGTAGTGGGTGCGTTTTTTATCGTTTGTCTAGGTCTTTTAGTTCCTGTGATAGAACTCGGATGATGAACTTCGATATGCATGTGGATATTTTGCGCAATGTTACTCTATGACAATATTTCGGGGAAAGCTCGTTCCCCTTCCAGCAGGATAACTGCTCCTTTCATACATCGAGTCCTGGTTTTCTCAGAGGGCCAATCTAAACACCATGGAATTTCTTTGGAACAAATTAGAAGGCAGATTACGTGGCCAGTCAAATTGTCCATCTTCACTGCTGGCACGCATTTCAGCTTTGACGAACGCCTGGAAAGCAATTTTTGTGGCAGCCTATCAAAAACTGGTGGTAAACCTCCTCAGACGTGTAACAACTGTCATCGATGCAAAGGGCATCGATGCATGTTTTAAAAATATGTGCTGAATAAAAATTGATGAGTAGCGTGAGAGTTAAGAAATTAAGTAATTGATTTATTACTTTCACAGCTGTTAATTGCAATATGTACGTTTGGTTAAAAGTTATCAAAAATATTGACTACTTCCATTCTACAGGATATGTTATTTGTGAAGGAGGAGATAAGCACAACCTGTCTTTCAAAGCGGACTGTCTCTACTCTCTTGGGGTGGGGGCGGTTGTTTCTGACACTTCCAATTACACTCGGGTGGCCGCGGTAGCCAAGTGGTCTAGGCATCGGATCCTGGCTAGCGTGTCATGAGTTCGATCCCAGTACCACTGAGGACCCGCCGTGTAGGGAAACGATGCACGTTAAATCTGTCGAGAGCTCAAACGTCCTCCCGTTGGTGTGGTAGTTAGGAGAGGGAGGTGCCAGCTCAGGTGTTGTCCGCGTCACTTGACCATGGTTCAAAATGACGCGGACCGTCCCCAAAAGCCCTCATGTAGCTGAACAGTGGGACGTTAGTATTCACTCACTCACCAGTTACACTCGGGGTTGTAAGTGAAGTTGTGTTTTTTTCATGGTTATCGGTTGTTGGAATGATGTCAAATGAAGGAGCTCCGCAATATTTGAGGTCTGCACAAGAGGATGTGAACGGCGTCATACAATCTGCATAAGGAAGCGGTCTTGCAGCTGCGAGGTAGGAAAATATTATAGCGTCTATTTGAGTGTATTCAAAAGAGTAAAAAATATATGAAAATTCTTCTGGAATTATTTTTTTTTGACCTCTGAAAATATGTTCGCTTATGTGAATTGTTCATTCATGGATTATCAGTTTTTTATTTCGAAATATTTTCAGTGGTCGGTGGCAAAACAAACAAGTACAATCCCAGAGAAATCTTCGCAAGTTTTTACTCCTTTCACACCCTTCTACCCATGAGCCGGAACCCCCAAATGAAATTCCAGGTGTTTGAGAAGAACCACACACACACACACATCCCAATACAGTGGATTGCAGTCCGATTTGATACACTGAGAAGAACGGTTGTGTGTTTACCTCCTCCTTTACAAGGGGCATCCACTGTAGTATACTCAAATAGATGCTTTCATCTAGATTTGAGGAGAAAAATAGAATTTTTCACAGGATTATGTCGCATTCACGAATTTAAAACGGCTTATGTGACGTTTTCACGCCACACAACTGCAAAGTCGGCTTCTTTATGTGGATAGCATAATACCGCTCATATAAACACGTGCACTCCAAAAATATTGTGGAGTCTTTTCATCTGACATCACCGTGACAATCGATGACCGTAAGAAAAACACCCCTCCTCCCATGAGCCGGAACCCCAAAATGAAATTCGAGGTGTTTGAGAAGAACCACACACACACACACCAATACAGTGGAGGGCAGTCCGCTTTGAAACACTGAGAAGAACGGTTGTGTTTACCTCCTCCTTTACAAGGTGCATCCACTGTAGTATTGAAACAATCAATAGTATGAATAACTTCTGTTTAAATGTAAATATTGTATTTAATTGCTGCGGACAAAAATAAATCGTTTAATTTCTTAACTCTCACGCTACCCATTAAAGTTCTAAAACGTCATGGATAAGACGGAAGTAGTGATAAGTTATATTAGTAAGTAATGTTTGAAAACGAACTTTTTTTTACTTTCAACAAAATCGTTAATTAAAAAAAAAAATTTAAAAAAAAACACGGATTCTATCATTAATTTAGCTAATGCGTAGGGTTGTTCTTAGAATACTGTGTTTTAAAATTTATTTTACAAAAAATTCACGCAGCGAATTCGACAACTTTATCGTCCAATCAAAAGTCCATTTTCTCTGCCTAGAATATTTACACAATTTATATCTATCTGGTTGCTGTCTCACATTTAAAGTGAATAAGATTTTTTTTTGTGTGTAATTTCATGTATTGGATGTCCGCCTCATCTGTTTTCCATCACGCCCAAAACTACAGAATTTATTTTTAAGAACAGAGCTCGCGTGGTAATCGAATTACATATATTTTGGAACTTGATTAATGTAGATTTTTAGGAGTTGTTGTGCATAAACTGTCAATTTATAATTTGTTATATGCTCAGCTCATGCATTCATCCAAAGATTAAATTTAAAGCGTTTTATTTCCTCTCGTATTTTTAAGTTAAATTGTCCTCGTAAATCAAAATTTGTCTGTCGAATTGAAGGATCGCAGCTGATGTTTGTATCTTATTAGATATCGTTCTATCACATAACCCATAAAATACTTTTGACATCCCGGGTATAGTTAATGTTCGATTAAATTCAGATTATTTTTTGTATTTTAAAAGCTATAAAATATGCGTATATCAATATTTTATCTCTCAAGGCAGTTTTCTCAAATATTTTCGGTTTTTATTTTGTTTTCTGGAGATTTTAATTTAGTTTAATCTGTGCTATGACTTGAAAATAACAAAATGTTTGTGTTAACCCAAAATCTCTTTCCTTTCAAATGGTCGGGGGAAACTTAAGTGAACATATAATGAAGTTATCTCTCACTGGAACAATACGGAAGCCGTAGTCATGATCATGACCTTATCGCTGGTGTTATTTCTGATGAGTTACGAGTTCAAATCTTGATGCCTCTAAAGACCCTTCGTATAGAGGGGGTGGTGCATATTAAACCTATATATGCTTAAAGCTCTCATATTGGAACAGTGGGGGTAATTTACAGGGTTATTCTAAAATTAAGGGGCAAAATTTGAGGGGTGGTAGAGCTCACTAAAACTAACAGTTTTTGAATAGCTGCAAATGCCGTGTTGAGGCACAAAAAGAAACATAAAACGTTGATTAGTACCAGACTTAACGAGTGATTCCACGCAGAAAATATTAACAGGTTTAGGAATTGCATCCACCAACAGTAAAACTCTCCAAACGGTTGGTTGACTGGCATGCAGACGACATGCGACAGTCCTAGTACTTGTGCGGGTGTTTCGTCCACACGTTCCAAGATCCAAGTGTGTTTGTCGTACAATCCTCCATCTAACCCTTCCATCGGTACTGGCGGTAAATGAACCATTTTCACGCAGTTTTCGATGTAATAGAAGTGATGTGTGAGTGTAAAATGGTCATAAAATAAGGAAGCAAATCAAAAGAATGATAATAATTAATTTTATTATCCAACGGTAGCAGTTTGAAAGAAAACTGAGCATAGCAAGGATTCACACTTTAAAGGAAAAAAAAGAAAGAAAACATTAAATAAAATACTCATGCTGCAGTTTAATAAGGCGTGTGGTCACCTCTGACACCCAGGCACGCTGCACAGCGATTTACCATGCTTGCTATGAGATGATGAATGAGTTGGGAGCTCAAACGGTTCCAAGCTTCTTGGAGAGCACTCTTCAGTTCAGTAACGGAGCTTGGTGGGTGCGAAAGGGCTGCAATTTGTCTCCCGAGCATATCCCATACATGCTCGATAGGATTTAAACCAGGGGAGTTCGCAGGCCACGACATTCGCTGGATGATTTCCGTTTCAAGGAAAGTCATCAATCAGCACCGCTCGGTGACATGGCGCATTATCATCCATGAATATGAAGTCAGGACCGACAGCACCTCGAAACAAGCGAACATAAGGCTCAAGAACTTCGTCTCTTATCTTTGAGCAGTCACAGACCCCGTGTCAAAGAAATGGAGGTCTGTGCGGCCGTCCATCATGATGCCTGCCATACCATTACTCCCCATGATGGAAAATGATGTTTTTCCGTTATGTTTCTTGGTTCAAAACGTGTTCCACGTTCTCTCCATATCGTTATCCACCTAGAATCACTACTTAGACTAAACCGGGACTCGTCACTGAACATCACATGGCCCACTTTCCCACACTCCAATGTTGATATTTCAAACTCCAGTTCAAACGAGCACGTTTATGCGCAGACATGAGGGGAATGCAAACTTCTGGTCTTCTGGCATACTGGCCAGCATGATTGAGTCTTCTGTAAACAGTTTGTCTCTAAATTCGTATTTCTGTGGTGACTGTGAGCGCCGAACCCAGTGCTCTGGCAGTACTGCCCCTTTGACGTCGCGCACTTATTACCAGATATCGGTCTGGGCGAGGGGTTGTGACTCTTGATCGACCTGATACTGGTTGTCGGGTACCATCTCCCGTTCTTTGAAACGTCTGCCACAGTCTTGAGATCACAGACTGGTCCACATTCAGAATTCGAGACACTTCGGTTTGTGATCGTGAGGATTCCAGCATTCCAACGATTCTTCCTTTCGTAAACATGACCAATTGGCGTCTTTGTGCCATCATTCACGTTTATAGGTTAACAACGTTCCTTCGCACAGCAGTTACACGAAATTTGTCTGAACTGCCTATGCTGCGTGAATCGGTTTCTCCGCGTTCCGACATGCACCGGTGTTTCGCGCAGGACGTAGTCGACTGAAAAGTTTTGCATAAACCCAATGTTTCTTCTTCACCCAATCAGAGGCGGATTAAGGTAGCTGGAGGCCCCTGGCGGTAAAAGTTTTGGGGCCCATGGGCTTAAAAGTCGAAAAACTAAAATAGTGAAAAGAGTCATTTACTTTAAATTCTCAAAGTAAAATGTAGTGATATAATAAGACTCATCGGCCAAAGAAAATTCTTAACTGTATATATAAAAAAATATTAAAAACCTTACTTAAGTGCTTACAGTTTGATTTCTCTTTGGAAAATTCATCAATTATTTTTACCATTTCTATTTTGTCCAAAACATTTTATTCTGTATATAATATGGCCATGTTGTTCACTTTCTCTTTTCTCCCATAGTACTTCTTAAATTATTTTTAACACGTTTTAAAACTAAAAAAGATCATTCACCTGATGCATTCGATATCGGTATTGTTAAAAATATTTTCAAAAGTTTTTCTCCATTAGGATTTCTCTTGCATGCGGATAAACTTCTAGCGGGGGTTTCATTGTAACTTTGTTTTCTTTTCATTTTTTGTTCCAAAGTGGCGTGGTTGGTTTGTCGCTGGCCTTTGCACTCAACAAGCTTGGGGCCCCTACCAATGCTGGAGGCCGCCAGGTCCGACACCCGCTTAATCCGCCACTGCACCCAATTAATATCCGCAAGAAATTTGGAATAATTTTACGAATATTTACTTTATGTTTTTCGCATTTTACGATTTATGCTTAACTTTTGAACACCAGTGTAATTTTGAAACAGATTGTGCAGTACTCTTACCTTTATAAGTGTATTATATGAGTGTTAATGTGTGTATTTTATTTTTTGTTATGTCAGAATGTATTTTGTTTTGCTTCCTTGTAGGAAAATTTTTTTTAAAAAAAAATAATCTTTTGTTTTCGACTTTTCGATATACTCGCGCCCACAGTTTGAGAAACACTGCAGTACATAATATACGTTGTCAAATACTCGTACATAAATGGGCATGACTAACAATCGCACAAACTGGCTCGACCGACTTACGCCTCTTAACTGAAGGAGTAATGATGGTGTATGGTGGTAGGCCTAAGCCTATACATGGACAACGGTCATCATATTTAACCAGGTGACACATATCGTCCAAGTTTGCAGTTTTTCGAAGAATAAAACCGGAAATAACATTTGACCTTTGAAATTATTTGAATTATGAACTTATTAAGGTTAAGTCGAGAACGAAACGAGGTCGCATTGTAGCTAAGGCCTAGGATGGGGGACCAGTTTACCTATGCCTTAAGACGTCCCTGTTTGCGGCCCCAAGAATTCTACCCCTCCAGCGATGCGGGGGTGTACCTTACGCCACTGCCAACCTCAGATGTGACCAGTTTGCATTTCGTGAAAAAAATGGGGGGGGGGGAATTGTGAAGTGTTTTGGTTTAATAAGAAATCAAAATTTAAAACAATCCTGACATTAAAAATATGAGAAAAAATGAATAATATAGCAATTTGCTTAGTCTGTAAAAAAAACCCTCTTGTTTTTAAAAAAGAATACTCGTGTTATGTAAACGCTTGTGAGAGAGCGAAAGTGAGAGGGGGAGCCATTTGTTTTTAGTAAATTACAAGTACTGTAACGGATATTCAGATGAGATTGAGAATAAGTTCATGGGGTTAATTTATCACGTTGAGCTGATGTGATTGAGGCTTGGCTAATCTCGCCAATTATTGTTTTAGATTTTTAAAAAAACTGATGCTCAGATAAGTTATCCTTTATTCAAATAAACACGATTGTAAACGAGATACAATGTTTATTGATAATGTGAACCCCTATTATCGTCGCTGTAGTGTTTGCTATTGGGTCAACAGTTCTTTTTATCCCAAGTGATTGATTGACTGTTTATAATTATTGCACTCAAAAACAACATAGTGCTGTTGGCGACAGACTTCGTAATTTTAAGCCCCGGTCAAGTGAAGTGAGTTGGGGCTCCACTTTTCAAACTTCCACCGCTCGCCAATACGTCGATTTTGAATTTCGATCCATTAAACGTGCACCATCCGCTATGAATGGTGGATTCCAAATTAGTTATTCGACAGAAACCAGGTCGCCCTCGAGTTCAGGTATATGGCCCTTTTAAGTCGCTGTTATTAAACATAATACATAGTATATTGTTATGACTGCTATAATATAAAGGTTGCCCAAATGAAAAGTGGACATGTGCGATTGCGTCTTAATAAGTGCAGCTATAGCAGGGCTACCAAACAGGGACACGAAGGAAGATAGGAAGTGTACAACCACATACGGTGTAAAACAGTGAAACCTGTTAATGGTAGGGGAAATTAATCGAATGTAAATTCATGCCATATAAGGGATGCGTCCAGATCGGAGCAACGTGAGAGAGTATGGTTTCTGATTGCAGGATGTGAGTTTAATGCGAACATTTATCGACGAATTGTGGCAGTCTATAGCAAGCACTGTTTAGGTTAAATGTCTGGGAATAGCTGACGTAAAAGTTTTCGAGAAAGACAGCAAACTCGATATCGGATCTCTACGACAATGTCCGTCCACACGTTTACCGTGAAATCAAGGCTATGAAAAAATCCATTGGGAAATGCTAGGACACGCACCATACAGTCTGGATTTGTCAACCTGTGACTTCTAGGCTTTAAGGACCCTTCAGATAATACTGTATGTCTATTTGAATTGACCCTTATATATCCTGCTGTCCTGCCTGTTAAGCTGAGAAATATTTTGTCTTGTCGATGCTATCAATCTTAATCAGTGTAGTTTTTTCTATTTGCTATGTTTTCTTAGCATGTAAATCTTTGTGGAAACTTTATACAGCAGAAGTTTCTGAGGACAATATTTCCTACACATACATTGAATGGCCAAATTATCAGGACCACCCCTTCAATACAATATTGGATGCAATATGCCCTTAACATTGCATGAGTTCTTGTCATGAACACTATGACTTGTTGGTATGAGGAATTTGAGACCATATCCAATGAATTGCTCTTTCCAATGCCTTCAAATTGGATGATACTAGTCAGCTGTCTGGTTACAGTCTTTGTCTTGCTCTTTGAACCATCTGCAGACAATGCCAGCTGTATGACACAGAGCATTGTACTGTTGAAAGTATCCATTATCGGCAGGATATAATATTGACATAACAGGATACACTTAATCTGCGATAACACTTAAATACCCTTGGGCTTTCAAATGTTCTTTCAGACAAATCAAAGGACCCATTAAATGCTAAGAAAACTTCCTCCAAACTATAATATTACCACCAGCTTGCAGGTGGAGTTCGCACTTTCATTCTCTTTTCTCCCTCATCACACTTTGACATCTACATTGTGTAACTAATACATTATTCATCGGATCGCATGAACCTTTTCCAATCATCTACAGTCCAATTCTTATGCCTTTTTGGCGAACTGGAGACATCTAATCTTGTTTAAGGTCGACAGTAGAAGCTTTCACAAACAGGTCATTGGGTACCATAGCGGTGTAATATGGGGCGAACAGTTTGTTCAGAGGCATTCGCAATTGTTCCTAGATTAAGATTCCCTCCATTTGAAGTACGGTTGCTCTCTTGTTCGTCAGGACAACGTGCTTTTTCCCGATCAAACTCTCAGTAGCCTGTGATGACCACAAGCCTGACGTAATCCAATCTTTGTAAACATCAATAATTGCTGCTCACGAGCATTTCACAAGGGATGCCTTTCGTTGATACTGGTCCCGACGCTTTGAGCATCTACAATCATTCCACGTTTAGAACACAGTTTTTTTTCTATTTCAAATGGCAGACGGGCTTGATAATAAAATAGCAATTACAAACGAACAAGAACATAAAACAGTCATTTCCTCATTCGACATCTTAGTTCCCAATATCGGTCAGCTATAGTTGTTCCGTGGAGAGCACTGCAATGGAGAATGTCGTAGCCATCCATGACATATTTGCCTCTACAAATGGGGCAGTATGGATCAGAAACCAGCTTTAAACTGTGTAATTTGGCTGCAAGACTATCATGTTCTATGAAAAGTCGGAACTGAGCCATGGCCACATCGTGTGGTCAGGGAGGGGGGGATGTTATCTGGATCGAGATCCTTCCACTTTTTATTGGAGATTCTTTTCATCAGTTGCATGCTAGGGAGAACTTTTAGAGTGAAAAAATTAGAGAGAAATTAGTGAGAGCTTTTCTTTTAAAAACTCATTTAAAGATTGAAAAAGAGGCTGGGTTTTAGTGATTTGTTGGAACAGAGGCACCTTTTGGCCAATAAATCAGTCATTTCATTTCCTAAAATTCCGCAGTGGATCAACGGGAGGGCGACAGATTTGCCTAGTTGTTGAAATTTTTAATAGAGATCTGGCATTTCAATATATCTCCGGAAGAGGGATTTTCCATAGAGACTCATCCAAACTCGGTTAAATCACATTTCTTCCCATTTATTCGCAACCGACACGGTGCAATTAATGCTTCACTGTTCAAGCATTCCTTTTTAACAGTTATTTCTTTCTCTAGCGGCAACAACGCTAACAGCTGGCGAATCTTGGCATAAGCGTCAAAAATGCATAATAATTTGGCCACTCAGTGTATATAATAACTTCTAGATGTAGTAACAATGTGGCTTACTCCTAACAAAGCTTCTCAGACTTATCTTCTTAAGCCAGTGCAAGTTAATTACATCCTTCAGCCATTATTTATGCCTCATTTTACACTTCAGTTATTAAATTTGCAAAGGTATAAATTTCTCTTAAGACCAATCCAGACCATGATCTTAGGATCCAGGATTCAGGGGAGAGAGGCAATCAAAAAAAATAAGCAAATATTAACAATTTTAAAAAAAATTTCAGCTGCTTAGTTCTATTTGTATTTACGTACTAAGCTTATACTATTGGCAACCTTTGGCGAATTCCAACGAATTATAGCAATTGCCCTTAGAACTGTATCAAGTAGAGGTTACCGTAACTCTTAAAATCTTTGGTGATTAATCTCAGTCTGGTAGTCCATTTTTGGCGATAAATTGCTGGTGTAGGGTTAATGCGTAAATATCGTTTCCTATTATTTTTGATGTGGCCCCTAGTGATTGTGGTGACGAACTCGAGTCTGGAGTGTCGTGGGTTCTAATCCTAATACCACAAAAGAGCCACCGTGTAATCGGTCGAGGCTCAAAGAGGAGAGGATATTGCTAGCTCAGGTGTCATCCTCGTTATTCGACCGAGGTTTGAAATTACAAGGTCCGTTGCTAAAATCCCTCGTGCTGCTTCAGTGTGATGCCAAGCAAATTGCAAAATCTTTTCGGACCTTTTGCAACGTATAATTGTTGACAGAATTGAATCTTACCATTGTAGAACAATAGAAAGTTAAGAATTTAATTTTTCTCGCTTGAATTAAACAAGTTATATAATCTTGAACCAAGTGGATTTTTTAAATAAATGCATAATATCCATAAATAGGACCAATTAATAAATAGGGAACTTATTTATACGTAAGCACATCGAACGAGCGGTACTCCGCAGCATTAACTTTAGCATTGCCGAGAGAGACGTCGCACTGTAAGCCAATGCGAGAGCTATTGGTAACGGACCACGAAATTTTTGAGCCTACGTCAAGGGACGAGCATGACGACTGAACTGTGACACCCTCATTTAACTACTACACCACATCAACGGGAGGACATTGAGCCTCGGTAGATTCAACATGCATCAACAACCACTACACGGCGGGTCTTCGATACTTCGGACACGAGTTCGTGCCCATAAACTTATATATCAAAGGCCTGATTATAAGTCAATTTAGGAACCACCTTTAGTTTTTAAGGTCGTTGACCTAGTTCAGATCCATTAGTCTAATTTTTTTAGTTCCGAATTACAGCTACACAACACATTACTTCTTCCACGATATTAGCATTATATTTTTTCACTTTTCTAAGTGCATAACTAAAAAAAATATTGCCTTATTTTAACAATTCATCGTCACATCACATCGAATTTAAAAGCAAGCTAATCGGACACATTTTTCTGTCAAGAAGCTCTCACTAACCAACAAAGTTCGTCTTTGTACGCATTTTCGAGAAGAAATTTAATGAATCCCGCCAATCAGTGGTTAAATACAATACGCGAGGAGCGAGGTCGACACGATTTACTCTTTTTTTTAGGGAGGGGGAGGGGAGGATCCGATTACGACAACCGAACTAATTAAACGTCGGCCTTGAATTAATCTGAGTTCATCTTGCCGCCCCCTCCGAAATAGTATAAATTCTGTTTCCAATCCAACCGTCGCATTTCGACAACTGGCATTCAATTTATGCAAAGTTTTTTCCCCAGCCTGATTTCCTTTACTCGTGGAATTCATGTAAATTTGTTTTGATTCGAAATACTGTACGTTAATTTTCGACTGAGGTAAGAAAAAGGATACAAGTAAGAGTTTTTCTATGCTATTTTTTCTGTTTTAGCATTTCACCCCGCCAACAAAGAACCCTAATTTCCAGTTGTTGATGAAATTAAATTCATTATTTAACTTGTTCATTATTTTGTTAAATGTTAATGTTATAAATACGTTCATGATTTTCTTTTAAAAAGTAAATATAATTATAAATCACAGTTGATAGGAAGGGAATTGAATTGATTTTTAACCGTATTTTATATTAGTTCAGTCTATTGTAAAATATAAAAGCTTAGCCGGAAATTAAAGGCAAAATATCTGATCATAAACCGAAGGAGAATAAAGGATGTAATATATTTATTTTGTGTATCAATTAACAGTGAAACCTATTATGTTTAATACCTAAAAAGAACTTTTAATATAATTATGACGAGTTCTTTTCTAAAAATTTGCTACACAAAATATCGATAAATAATATAAAAAATTTAACACTGGGCTTGGATGGTTTGCCATTAGCATAATAATAAGAAAGGAAAATGAATGAATGTTTGCAGAAAGAAATAATTAACTTTAGAAATGATATTTTTGTCTCTGAAAATTCTTTTTGTAACAAAATAAACATACACACACAAATACTATTAAACAACAATAATTTGCAAAAAGAAAAAAAAATTAATTTAATAATAATATCAAATTTAATTCATTCCAGATTCAGATATTAAATTATTGCCTCAAGAAATTATCAAATTTTTGAAGTTAATTGCGTTTATACTGAAGTGAAACGAGCTGTTATAATTTAAAAAATAAGATACGTGAAATATTGAACACTTTCGCCTCAAAGTTTTTAATTGACATATTGTGGCAGTGAAGTACCAGCTGTGAGTTATCATTCTCACGTCATCATCAAGTAATAAGGTTCATCATCCAACAATGTGTTGCTATGAAGGTGCCGCTAATTACAGAAAATCATTTAAGAAATCTACAAGCAATTTATATTCAGAGGTTTTTAGATTTCTTAAATAAAATAAAAACTTATATTTTTAGAAAATTGTTTTAAAAGTTACGTTGGAGTTTATAAACATAACTAAATGGTATATAAAAATAATTAGAGAATGGGAAGAAATATACATGTGAAATTGTTATAAGAATATTATTACAAGAAAAAAAATTATTTAAATGCAAATTTGTTTTGGCAAAAAAAAAAAAAAAAAAAAAAAATGACATTTTTTTTCAAAATTTTTTTCTCTTACGAAAAATCGTTCTGTAATATTTTGCCTGTATATAGCTAGTATAGCTAGGACTTTTATACTAAGGTAGTTCTACCTTAGTATAAAAGTCGTAGTTATAGATTTTGAAATATATAACTTATAGAAGTGGATTTATTCACATTTTATTATATTAGGGTAGAGAAATTTTGACAAAAAAACACGCCCGCTGTTATTTCAGTTGATCATAACTTTGAACATAATATGATTTTTTCTTCAGCTTTTGCTAAAAAAATTGTATTTAACTGGCTTTTTTTGTAACGATATTCTTAAAACAATTTTATATGTATATCCTAAATCAACTGACACTAAATATTGTAATGATTCATTTATACAATTTCTTAAGATCAAATTTACGACCGTAGTCTTCTTAAACATTTTGTCAAAAATTTAATCCTTTTTTTTTTATTATCCCCCCCCCCCCGAATTCCTGTTTCAATTTGATAGACGAAAATCAATCGAAAAATAGATTTAAAAAATATAATTTTTATACGAGTTATATATAACCAACTATGAAAGACTTCGGGAATATAGTTTCATTTTTGAAAACAAATCTTTTTATGCGTTCTTAGCCAAGCCGTTAAACATTTTATTCTCAATAGCTTTTCGCAAAAACAAGGTTTAAAAAAAGAGATTTACAGCTACAAAGCATTTATAACATCTGCTATGCTACTAAGAACGACAACTTTCACTGAGTAACAGAGCAGTCTCTTGGAATTTTATTACTTTCAAAGAAAACAACACTTTGTTTTCATTTTTGCCGTCTGCTCAAGAATCCATAAATGACTTAGATGCTAACATTACATTTCTTAAGAGTATTAAAAACTTTTCACTTTTTTTTCTTTGAATGTTTCTGCGACTACCGTTTTGTTTAACAACGTAATCAAATCCAAAATTTATATCGCCTCCTGAAATCGGAGAGATAATTGTGTTTACTGATTTCTGAGCAGCTTTCGTGGAAGATATTTATTACTAGAAGGCAATTAAAAAGCGTACAGGAGAAATCAATACCAGAAGATATAGGGTGACCGTGAATTTTTTTAATTATGCAAAAGGACTTTGACAAAAATGTATCAATTGGAATTTAAATCATGTTAGGCGATTGTATGCTATCATGTGATTAAGGGTATTATTGCACACAAGTTGTACTTGAGAATTCCTAATCTGAAATTCAACATGTTGTCATTTGCGTCAACATTTTAATCAAATGGAATGTGTTATAAATATTTTTCAATAAATAGAGTGAAGGCAGATGTGTTAAACTTTTCAAGTCCGAAGTTAGTCATTTCAAACAGGATTTGTGCCAAGTTTTTTAAGGTAAGGTATTTTGATTTGGAATAATTCTTCAAATGGAAAAATATTTGATAGTAGTATCACATTTTAAGTTTTCTATTGTTCAAAGAACGACGCGTTATTTGAGTTGACCTTTTTCTTTCGTATTTGAAATGTCTCTCATAATTCGATCGTTATATGTTAAAGCTTTTAATGAATTCAACCTTTTCTGGTTCATTTCAAAATGCGAATTTCAAGTTCTTTAGAGGGGAAAAAAGCAGATGCTCAATAAAAATGACTATGTACTTATAAAAAAATAAATCATTTCAGTAAACGGTTGAAATTGTCCATTTTCATTGTTTGGGAAAATTAACCGTATGTGAGAGTTAAGAATTTAAATAACTGATTTATTTCCGTCCACAACTATTAATTTTTCCATTTACATTTTAGATAGAAGTTATTCATACAACTAATTATTTCAATTTTTCCGAAAATATCCTTTATGAGGAAGGAGGGCAAACTCAGCCGAACTTGTTGGTGTTCTTTCACTATCTTGGGGGTGTATGAGGTGGTTCGTTTCTGTCAACTCGAATCACACTCGGAGTGTCGAATCCAGCTGTTGGGGCTGCACGGACATCGGTTTCGGGGCGATGTCAGAGGAAAGTCCCCGCAACTTTTTGGGGGGATGTTCATGTAGATGTGAACGTTGTTTCACTATCCACATTAGAAGCCGATTTTTCAGCTGTGGGATGCGAAAACATCACAGTGTCGGCCTTATGATAATCCTAATAACAATCGAATGCGATCCCAGGATGTCTGACGTGGGTTAGAGTTCCAGGGCCATTTAATACCCTCCATGCAGAGGGACCGATGTGCATTAAATATGCTGAGGCTCAAACGTCCTCCCATTGGTGTGGTGTGGAAGTTAGGAGAGGATGGAGTGGTTCAAATGTCATCCTTTTCACTTGACCATGGTTCAGAATTACAAGGTCCTTTCGCCAAAAACCCTCGCTGAAGAGTGCGACCTCAATATTCACTCTCTCACTCCGTTTTGTCGTTGCTTATAAATTGAGAAGACCGTCTTGCTGTCGTGTAATGAGTCATCTCCAAAACATAGTCAATAAATCAGTGTGGCATTCTCCAAAATATCATCGTCAGTAAATGAATGTTTCACCATTGTTGGCACAAGTTGGCGAGAATTCTTTGTATAGATTTTGCTCCGAGCCAACTGTAGTAACCTTTGTATTCAGTTCGAAAAGTGTAGCGATCCCATAGGGTTGGGATCCGTTTCGCTCATTAAAATTTGTTAGGAAACTTACAGTCCATTAATTTATATAGGCCACAACCATCATGCCTTTTATAAAAGCATCAACCCATCCCCCCCCCCATTATTTAATACACACACATACACAACTATATATACACACACTTGTGCGTGTAAATTTACGTATGGATAAATTACTTTTCATAACGGAGGGGGATATGTGAAAAGGAAGATAATATTTTAGAAAAATGGAATTTTCAAAAATGCTGCAGCGTTATTTTAATATACATATATATAAGGAAAGCTTTGGTTTTCGAACGACCCTTATTTATGCCAATATCATAATTTGTTCAATCTGTGTTAAATTTATGATACTGCAATCACCAATCTGTTTATTGAATAAATAAGCAGATGTTAGAAAAATAAACGATGGAGAAGCATGTCTTGATGTTGCATCAAATGAATCCGACTTCATCGATTGTGCGATAATAGAAACAAATGGAGGCCGCAGATGTTACTGTTCAGGTACTGGAGAAACAGCTGCTTTCTCCAGGACCAAAAATCGATTCGCGCTTTCCTATCACTATCGCGCAAATGCACTTTTCCAGGAACTCCGCTCATCGGAGACGTTCGCGGCAACTTTGGGAGGGGAAAAAAAGTTCCCAGACGAAAGGTTTCTATCCGTGAGAGAAATGGGCATTTATTATTTAGAAAAAAATGAGAATAGTCCAATTTAACGATTTTTAATAGTTAAGTTGGAGAATTTGATGTTATCCTTTAGCCGCGTTTAATAAACCTCATCTTCCGATTTAAATGTAAAACATTTCTCTTGGTTATTTGATTTTAATGAAATTAGTATACATTAAGTTGAGGGCAAATGAACATTTTTTTAATTCTAGATCAATTTACTAACAACTAATTGTATTTCACTGCAAAAATAAATTTGTGTAAGGATTAACAAAGCAAGGCTGGCGATGTTTAAGCAGAACCACGTGTTCGATTCCATTGCAGGCCTACTATTCAGTGGGAATAATGCACATTTAATAGGTTGGAACCCAAAGTCTTCACTTAGATGTGATGCGGAGCCGGGCGAATGCGAATCCTGATGCCACAGATACCCCACCATATAGTTAAATTTGTCGTTGCTCAAAGTCCTCACGTTAGTATAGAGTCACGTTAGCTCAGGTGTCACCCTCGTCAATTGACAGGGGTTCAACTGAGAGGTTTGTTGTAATAGCCGTCGTCTGGCTGCACATTGTGACGTTCATAAGCTGTCTATCAGTCTTCTGCGTTTTACTAGTTTCCATAATCGTTTCATTTGTGCACGCTCAAACACATTAACGTATGATGATTTGGTTCACACAATTGCCTTGAAATTCTGATACGGAACTTAATTTCATTCCTTTCTTGAAGATTTGTTTTCGAGTTCTGTTGTCAATAGCCCTCGGGTTGAGATTCATAAAAACTCTCTCACTCACATGGTGTGGTGTGGAAACTGGAGAGTGGAGAACAGCTCAAATTTTGTTCTCATTAATTAACAACGTTTGTGGCAACAAAAAAACACACGCTTTACATCAGAATGCGACAGTTAATACAATAATGTATTAACATTTGTCGAAGGTAATAAAAGCATTCGAGAGAAGAAAATTAAAAGACATAGTAACAAATAAAACATTTTAAGCAAAAACAAGAAACAAATAAATAAAAATTGGTTAAAAGAAGAGAGAAAAGAGTAGTGAAGACTGTGCACTTGTAGTGTTTCTCAAGGGGGTGACGTCTGGGTGATTGAGTTCGCCCTCCAACGTCACAGGTAGTCTCTGAGCTAATGGCTGTCCGGTCCATGCTTCGACAGGGGCGGCGGGAGGACGACATCCGTCGAGTCATTGGTAGATTCGAAGTCGTCTGCATTCAGGTACATTTACAAATGCAACACTTTTCTCTCGATGAGTAGCTTAACATCAGGGTGAATTTTACTCTTAACACTTCACTGAATTCACATAAACAATTTTCTTTTAATTTTGCAGCAATTTTCATTGTTTAAAGTAAATCTAAACCATATTTTTAAATTTGGTAAATTATTATTATAATCACACATATAGATATATGTCCATAGTATGAACGAAATATAGATCACGTTGATAATAACTCTTTCATTGATAAATCTTGTAATACAAATCGCTGTTAAAGGAAAGTAATTATAGTATTAAATGGAGAAAAATGGAATAAGTTCTTATATATCTGTGTTTTTTTAAGTGCTGTGTCATGGGTCCAAATTTTAGTCAAACTTTATTTGATCTCACTCTCTAAACACTACAAATATATTAAATAAGAAAGGAGAATTACTTTAAACACAAAATTATCTGTTCCCTTATATCTCTTGGACTGTTAGACTTCTGTTTATTCCAGTGTCCATCAACCTTCCTTTAGAAATTCCTGCATCACTAAAGGTTGAATTTTATATTCAGCAGGCCCCTAATAGGAATTTAGAAGGAAAAAAAAACATTTATATAATGATTAAAAAACTTATTTTATTAATGTGAAATGTACCCATTATTAGTAACGAAATTAAAAAGGAATTATTATTAAAAAACGAAATTTTTTTAATTTTATTGAAAGTATTACATTTTTAGTGTAATGACCCAATTTTTGTGTGGACTATCAAAAACTTCTTACAGACCACCGGTTGGCGACAACTGATCAGTCTTTTGTATAAAATGTGTGACCCTGGATTTCAATTTGAATTCTAAGAAATCTTTTTTGTTTGTATTTTGGGACCGGCTTTGGGAAACATTAAGTTAAAAGTACATTTTTGAAATCTGAATTGTAATCAATGCATAATAAAAAGCATTTCACGTCCTAATCTCAGTCTGAAAAAATATTGTCATCGTAAAAACGATATAAAGATCTGCAGACTAGGATAAGTTACTGCAATTCACGTCCGGATTAAAGGATTTAAAACAACTGTACGATGCCAAAGAAAAATAGACGATGCTATCTCTATTTATGTCTGTGGAGAGTTCTATCTGACATTTATTTTTGTTTTCTAAAACGCTTTTGTGAAACGAAAAATTTGAAGGGTTTTATGTGCTGGAAAAAAAATCTGGCACACTTTTATATTAACCATTTCGTCCTCGACGAATCAAATTTGACACATAAATCATTTTAATGTGATATTCAACAAGCTTTGTTTGCATGTATATATGAAATATGATAGAGAAAGAGACAATAATAAGACACATCACAATTAACCCCATTACTTGTATTATTTATAGTTCTCATATTTTTTAAAAAGCTTTTATAATTTTTTGTGTGTGCGTGTATGCGTGCATATATATGTATTTTTCTTTCGGCAATTACGTTAAGTATTTGATGAAATTTTGTAATTGTTTAATGTTTTTGTTTAATTGTGATTTTCTGCGGCGAATTTTTAAAAAAAATCAGACTATCAAAATAAATAAAAATAAAATTTTGTTCGCATATAAATATCCCCCCCCCTTTTGTTTTTTTATCATGGGTGTTTGGTTATATTCTTTTAAATAAAATAATAAATACCGTACGGATAACTGCGACAGCAAAAGTCAAGTGATTTTGATCCATCAGAGCAATTGGAACATACTTCAAGAATACAACTTCATTAATACTCTTGTTGCTTCTAAGTTCAACGTTCAAAAATCAGTAATCAGTAGGTCACTAAATAATGACTGGTTATTGAGATATGATGCAAAAAGTACTTATAAAAAATTAAGGAGCAAATTAATATACATATCATTGTACTAGTATACACAAAATTTCCTTCTGTGAAACCTTCTATGATAAAGTATTGTTAAACTCCTGATGATAAATTGTTGAATTTTGGCACAATGCAAACTATTGACTTATTACAGCATAAATGAACAATACACAGAGAGCAACTTAAATGTTTAAAAGACAAAATAAATATTTCAGAATGACCAAGTGCCACTAAACTTGAAACAATTCAACTTCCAAGACTGAAACACTGAAATTTTTGAACATACATTTTTTTTTCCTTTTTGCTATTAGTTTTCAATGGTCAAATAAAATTCCAAGAAATAAAGAACCATAAATATTTGAATGATAAATGACAGCTCGGGTGCATCGTACGGTTTACCAAACCGCGTCTCTTTGTACGTCGTCTCATAATCCACAACTTGTAAATTACCTATGAAAACACAGAGAATGGGGGCGGGATTGGTCGCCCCCCCCTTCTGCTTTTATTGTTGTCATGTCGTCACAAGTTTATCTCATCTTTGCTAGAACACGAATCATTTCTCTCTCTTTTACTTCAGGAACTTGAAGATCTAAATGCTTCGTCTTCATTAGCATCCATGGCCCTCAAAAGCAAATTCGCCCCCACTGTGATAATCTTAGAAGTCGTCTTCATCGTAGTGTACGCCCTCTTTGCGGATTACGGCGAATACGCGGACGCTGCTCATCCCAACAATCATTACGTAGATTCCTCCAAAGTGAGACAAAATGACCTCTATCACATGTATCCAAGTAAGTGACGTTTGTTTCTTGAATACTATACGCATGAAATTTTTTTTTCAGTTTTAGATTTTGAGATATTGATATAATAAAACAATACACTTTTGAGTTTCTAATTTCTTTTATTAGCGGTCTAACTTTCTTTTAAATTCTGAATCAAGGAACATCAACATTTTTTTTCTGTTTAATATTTTTATACTAAACGCTTTATATGTGATTTAAACCTAATTATTTGGGGGGGGGGTTGTTTTTATAAATAATTTAAATTTATTCAAATACGTCCCTGTTATTTTTAAAAGCATCACCATAAAACTTATCTCAGTTCACATTGTGCTAGTTTTTGTTGTTACTTATCCCACACGATCTACAATAACATCCTATCGAGACCCACAAAATTCATTGTGGCAAGGTTGCGGTGGGGGGGGCTACATTACGTCCCTGCTTTGAGCACCATACAGGTGACAATACGATTCCGCTCCATTCTATCCTAATTTTTCGAAGGGACACTCAGGGAGAAGTTCGGGGGTCTTACACCCCTCTGCTTCTACTTTCTTTTAACTGTGGTGGCACTGAGAGAGCAAATACTTGAAGGCGAGTCTTGCGAACAATTAAACATATTGCTGTTCTGTCAACAATCCATTCGCAGACGCTGTTTTTCAACTCAGAAAATAATGGTTGCTGAGACTAGATTTATGCTTTCTCATTTACCTGGAGTACCTATTGACGGAAGTTATCGTGCTCCTGTCATTTTTAAACCGCATTTGGAGATTTAACTTCCACTTTACGGACTATTGGGGTCTTCCGCAATCCTTTTACTGTAATCGACAAAGCCTCTAAAATTTCTCACAATCAGTTTCTCGTGTTCATCAACATAGTTCTCGCCTTTTGTACTTAACTTACTTATAAAAATATTTGTTATTCAATTTTATTTCATTATTTAGTCAAATAATAATTGACCAGACGTTTCAATAAGGAATGAATTGGGAGAATAGCAGGCTAAGGCAATAATACTATCTGGTGGGTGAAAAGAAATTCTAAAGCATTGCTTTTGACCCGTGTGGTCACACACTGTCTTTGTAATATGCAGTTGACTCTCGATAATTTAAACCTTCGATAATACGAAACTCTCGCTAATTCGAAGTATATGCTCAGCCCCTAGAAAAACTCTTGATATTTCGAACTAAAACAATACCTTTCGGTACACTTAATATTTCGAAGTAAAATCTGTAGCTGGACGGAATAGAATACGTGATAATTCGAAGTGATTTTATAAAACTCGACAATTCAAACACTCACTGTCATGCAGAGTCATGTAGCAAACGGGTTGGAACTTACATATTTTGTGTTGTATCGTTTCTGCTTGTCTCCTCTGTAACTTAATCCCATCGTAATGACCATCGGAGTTGACTCAGATAGTTCTGGCAGAAGCTAAAGTGTCACTAGACAAACTACGCAACTTTTTCCTTGAAAATTATGTTGATGTGGGCATTTTTCAGGCTTCATTTATTCTAGGAAAATCTATTGACAAAGTTAGATTAAATGTCATAAAACAAAACAAAAAAAGATAACAGATTTTTTCGTCAAAAGAAATTTATTATGTTCAGTATATATTCCTTTAATAATTGTTATTAATACATAAATATATTATTTTAATACTCTACTTTTAACATCTGTATAATATTTTTACTGTATATGATATGTACTTTTTAAAAATATTTTAAAATAATTTGATACATATGTGCGCAATTGTTGTTTTATTACATAGTTTCAAATTTAAACGTGTTAGAAAAAACTTTCTCTTCATATATTTTGGGAGTTTTTCCTACCCTCTTGATAATTCGAAGTTTTCCATTGGTCCCTTCAACTTCGAATTATCAAGAGTCGACTGTATCTCTTTTTCCGAGGTATGTGTTGTTCAATTCCTAATAGAGATTGCAAAATTTTCTTTTATCATTTTATTAGCACAATCTGAACCACATAACATAAAGAACAACTTCTAGAACAACAGCAGAAAATCAAACGATAACGTTACATACAGCAATCGGTTGAATAAAAATAAATCAGTTCAAAAGTACCTTTGCCACAATGCCAAACAAACCAATTAATTCTTATTTTTAACTGTTTAAATTTCCCTGTCAGATACAGAAGATGCACTTGAAATTCTGTTTGGTAGGGATTTTAAAGAATTTATGGCACGAGTTATACCACAATCCTGTTGAAATGTGACAAAAAGCAAGCTCTGAAGATAAAGAAAACAAGCTTCAAACTCTTAGAAATACAGCGCTGGTTGAAAATTGTGTGTCTTCTAGAGCATAGGAGAATGGAATATAAAATATATCGCTCTAAACCATAAATCCTGAAGCAGGATCAATATGGCTAAGCAAAAGACAATAATTAAGCATTATCTTTCCACGGTGTCTCTAGAATCTAGTTCAGGCGAAGTAGATTTGCACTGACTTGTCTGAAAGCAATATCACGTCGTTGGCTTGTCCATGTTTTCTCTTCAAGGCACCATTTGAAGACTCAAGCGTTTGTAGTTTTGATACAAAGGTAATCATAGCAGTGGACGATTAGTGAATATTTCAGTGTATTGCAAATGATCCTAAACGGTACATGTAGACACCAATTGTTGTGACATTGTTTCCGAAAGGGCAGCGCGTTTCTTCACTGATATGCACGCAATACATTTGTCCTTACGTGCAATGGTGTCGTCGGTTAGTCGTTCAGTCTGGCATCTATTTGTTTTAAATCCGTGTCTGTATTGCTTGGTTATCTGACACAATAGCCGATTTCTCTCTTGCCTGGCTGATTTTCTAGGTCATCCTTTAAAACAACATGAGAACCGTTGGTGACGGACCTCTTAATTTTGAATAAGGGGTAAGTGACAAAAACGAAACTTAAACTAGCTCCTTAATCATCGATTTCACGGAAGGACAATCCACATTTTCTACAGACAGCAACTGCATATTAAAGTTCCTCACTTTAAAAGCAATTACAATACTTCAAAAGAGCATTCTGTTCTCCACTTCTATAGCGCTTGTTGGTGTATCTATAGGTGCTCACGATATGTGTCTGCAATGAAAAGCAAATCAGTTGCATATCATTTCGCGTTGTAAGTTCAGAGGCCACAATTATGTCTGAGTCACGCAAAGTGTGTGATAAACTTCTGTATTACATTCTAAGTCACATAAAATATGTTGCAACTTACAGACGAGACAATAAAAATAGTGGTAACATTTAAGTAAACAATGAAATGCTAAACTCAAACTATGGATTTTTCACACTATTCTGATAGTACGAGTATTTTAATTTTGCCGTGTTTTCTAAACGTGGTCAATAAATTACGTTTCGTTTCCCCCTCCTTTTGGTTGACAGTGTTCCAAGACAACAACGCAATCATCTTCTTCGGAGTGGGTTTGCTCTACACGTTTTTAAAGAAGTACGGTTACAGTGGCATCGGCATGAACATGCTGCTGGCTGCCATCTCCGTCCAGTGGGGCATGCTTACGCACAATTGGTGGTACACAAAGGATGGGAAGATACACGTGGACGTCAAGAGGTGAGTTCAATCCTCCTATGAATGTTTTCTTCTCACTTCTTCTCACTGTCATCAAACTTAAAATATAGTTCCGCAAATATCTGCTTCATTAGATTAATTGGTAAGTATTCGAAATTTTATTTTTTTAAATCGTAAATTCAGGTTGAAAATTATTAAAATCAGAAGTATATTTTATTGTATACATTTTACGTTGGAAACGCTTTCGTCTCTTTTTCCGAGAAAAAGAGACGAAATAGTTTAGTAAGGGATTGTCCTTTTGCAGAATAGGAGGCTCCTGTACATGAAATACAAATGGGCCCTCAAATTCTTACTTAAGTGGGAAAATGAGGAAAGTTAAGTATCCGCTTAAGAAAAAATAATTCTCATCATCCGCCAGAGATTAAATTGTGTGAGATTTGTTTGCCTATTTTTAACAATTTGAATATTTTAGAAAATCATCGTTCCCTTTCTTCGATTTGTCAATCATACATGCGTGAAAAAGGAAAAGGCAGTTGCACTCACAAATGGAAGGGGGGGGGGCATAGGTCTGAATCTCCATAGCTCTTGATTTTTTTCGATTGATAATAATTCTATGTATATACTGCATACAATTTAATTTCATATTTATTAATTGTTTATTTGATTTATTAGTAGTAATTATTTATGCTATAATATATTTTTTACTGTTTTTTTGTTCCCGACAATTGACAAAATCCAAAGAATATGTTTGGCAGCGTGTTGGGATATGATATGAGAATTTTTTAACACATTTTTTATACACAGAAATTTTTCAACCCTCTTGAAAAGTTAATGTGTACGCCACTGGGAAGAAGCATACTTTTTTTCAGCATTGATTTTTCTATTGCATTTTAACTATTAAACGTAAAAGTGATTGGAATTCTTGTTCTCGTTGCCGTCTATAGACTTATATATAATCTCTTAGACAACAAAAAAAAAAACCCTCAAAAATACTTTTAATTTATACAGTTGTTATCTGTTCATAAGCGACATTGCAAAACTATAACCAATTTTCTTACAAAAACATAAGATAATTCTGAAAAATGTTTCTTTTTACCGAATATACGTATTGCGCTATAAAAAAATTTTTAACGTGAAAGGATATATTTGTATAGCTTCCCTATAAAGTACCATTGGATTAATTTGTTGGGCTTTAGAAATTTTTCTTTGCATTATCCTTTTTATGATTAAAATGTCGCCCATCCAGTCTAGTGGTTAGCGGCGCTGACTGCTGTGCCGTTGGGCCTGGGTTCTAATCTCGGAGAAGGCATGGATGTTTTTAAATGTGTAGTGCCTTCACGGCATGGGGATGCGCTAAATAGCCGTCGAGCCGCAAGTCATCTCGAGAGGTTGGTGGAAGGAAAAGAGAGGTGGGAAGCCCCTGACCACTCCCAGGGTGTTCCCCTCAAAAAACCCCTCAAAATTGGGGTGGAACCAAGCCAAATCGTACTGTCACCTGCATGGTACTCAAAGCTACGGCTAACGACAGGCGTACAATCTTGCCCGATGCCATCATGAATTTCGTGGCTCTCGATTTGACTGCGTCAGACAGGTGGCATTTGTAACAACAACAGCAACATAATTAAAATACAAATCCATTTTTTTTCCAGTATATATTAAGAATTCATATTTCGCATCTTCCGGTCGATGATTACAGCTAATCTAATCAAAATCGTAATTTGCTGCCTCTGAAGCAAATTTCAGTTAAAACACCACATAAGTTTATTATTGGATATTTTGTAGAATAGTTACGCTGTCATTTACTTAAGACGTACCTCTTTCAGTCTCACCACTGGAGAATTCGCTGCCGCTAGCGCTGTCATCTCACTCGGAGGGGTCTTTGGCAAGATGAGTCCTCTGCAGATGGTCATGTTCACTTTATTCGAAGTACTCATTTACACAACAAATGAACATTTTTGCCTCACCGGATTCCATGTGAGTATATCACCTGTTACTGTCTGCTTAAAATAATTTTATGTTCATTCATCATAGTTGCGAAGGAAAATTTTATTCATCTCTTTTGCTATAACGAGACTAAAATAAGATCGACGAAGGACTCTTTAACAGCACTCATCGAACGATAACAAAAATAAAGAATATGGAATTACTTGATAAATAAACTGTTACTTGTAAAAAATGCAGCACTATGAAGAAATCATCCGAATGAAATGAAATTTGCAACAAATGTCAATTATGCGACGTTATGCAAATCAGTACAGTTTTAGAGCTACCACGCATGCGTGGTCTGAGCAGCTCTCTCTCAACTGAAGCTGAAAGCCCTCCCGCTAGAGGGCTGTAGCAGGAAGTTGAAAATCGTGCGGGGTTTTTTATTAGTGGCGAACGTTTAGTGGGACCTAAGTATGCCTCCACGACGAAATAGGTTGAAATTTCAACAACTTACGGAGTTTGAATGGCAGAGAATCATCCGTCTTCGTCAATGAGGATTTTTCTGTCACGCAATAACAGCTCGTGTTCAGCACAAAAGTTCCACAGTGATGCAAGTTTGGAAGCAGTGGACTGACGAGCCCTGACAACTGGAGTGGAAAACGGAAGGTGACATCAGAGCGCGATGATAAACACCTGGTCAGCATGGTAGTGAATGATTGTACAACTTTCTCCAGGCAATTGGCAGCTCGTTGGTCTACTGCTACACGTGTATTAGTGTTGGCTTCGTTTATTCGTTGACGTATGTTCCACCATGGACTGCGTGAAAGTATTCCTTCATACAGGATCCCCCTCACAGCAAACCATCGACGGCTGCGTCTGCAATGGGCTCATGAACATAGAACCTAGTATCTGATGGGCAACAAGTTGTCTTTTCTGACGAATCCCGCTTTAAGTTGTGGAAACATGATCCGCATTCGTATTAGAGGCTATGCCGTTGAAAGCTGCCTTCCAGTATACGTTATAGAACGTCAAAGTGGCCAAGCACCTGGAGTTATGGTCTGGAGTGTGATTTTATATCATGGACGATCTCAGCTGCTACAAATTGAGGGTAAGCTGATTGCAACAGGTACGTCTGGGATGTTCTAGAGCCCGAAGTCGTTCTCGTTTTTTAAGGCATCCCTGGGGCTATCTTTCAACAGGATAATGTGCATGACCACATGTTGCAAGTAATGTTCGAGACTTCTTTTCAGGCCAACACGTGCAACTTCTTCCTTGGACTGCTTATTCGTCAGATAAGTCGCCTATTGAACATGTGAGGGATTTGGTAGGTTGGCGTCTCGCTTGGGATGCGCCGCCTACAGCCTTAAAAGAGGAAGTTTGGGTGCACACATAGAAACAATTTGAAATTCTCTTCAACAAGCAGACTTTTAACATCTTTTTGACTCCTTCCCATTTCGTATAGCACCACTCCTTGTAGCGCGAAGTGGCTGCACCAAATACTATTTTCGGACACTTAATATTGTTTGTTTGTTTTTTTGCTTTGAAAATTTTTTCATTTATTTGTACCAATACAAGTCGTTTATATAATACATCTCATTTAATTCTGATGACTCCTTCATTGTGTTGCATTTTTCACTAACAACAGCCCTGTCATTTAGAATTTATAAATGCAATGTTAATTTCATGGAATTATTATTATTATTACTTTTCCGCATCTAGAGTACTGATCGATTTAAATCCAATCCAGTGGATCCAAAAATGCAAAAAATAATGAAGATTTATTTTGAATTACATTTGTTCTTCCAATTTCTGGATGTATTTTATGTCTAATTTAATAATTTTGTGGGTTTCCTGATGTTTAAGAAAAATCAAAGTAAAAATATGTATAGAGAAATCATTATTTTTTTCACTCTGAATCACTTCTTTGCAATTAAATCGAGGGACTAGTCTAAGTTTGAAGAGAAAGTAGAGATTGCACGAAATTCCATTGGCGAATTCAAAATTGCCAGTAAATGAACTCCCTGTGTTAAAATTATCAGTTATTTTATTTGTGTAACGTCATAATCACGTGGCAAATGCAATAATGAATTTCCAGTGAGCCAACTCATACTCCTCTCTAATAACAGTTTTTGTTGTTGTTGTTTTTTAAAAAATTTTTAATGCGTATTCTTAGGTTACAATATTAATGCATGTAAGCAGAAAAAATAATTTAACTTAAATTTCTGTTATGTAAAAATTTTCATTTTTAAGGAAATGTTAAAGAATCTTAATTCCAGTACATCGTTGCTAATCATTACATTAGAAGTTGTGTATATGGAATTTACAATTACATACACAAACCAAGTACGAGCCTGCCATTTACACTGATATCTTCGGAATACGTGTGATTGCGCTTATCATGTAACTGTCATGAATTGAATCCAATGCCAAATAAAAGAAATTTATTAGCTGATTTTATTTTGAATACAAGCAATGTTCTAGTAAACAGAAATGATGTATGCTTTTTGAAGTAATTTATCGACATATTGTCATTTAAGCATCTTCTGGCAGTTAAAATTCAGCAATTTTTTACATCATAAATCTTGTTTCACTTCTTTAAAAAGAAAAGGATCTTTGTAGAAATAATCTTTTCCACTTCATTTTCCTAACTCGATAGTCGCAGATAATTACTTTCCACCACATATATATACATCCACGTTCAGATATCATAACTCTTCTTTTAATGTATTTTCTCAATCATTTTTAAAAACTTTTTAAAAATTCAGCAGAAATCACTACGAAAATATCAGTGCTTATAAAATCTTCTTCGTGACTTCATTGCTTTCAGTGGATTTTTACTCACAAAAAAATCCGTTCCATACTGACAGTAAACAAAGTTGTAATTGCAAATGAAGCTGGTTTCAGCATGCATGAAATCTGGATCAAGTTTATTGAGTTTAACGATAAAGCTATCTGTAATATAAATAACAATAATACTAAGTGAAGTAGCTGCTGTATTATATGATCTGGTTGAATCATATTTTTAAAATAAAATGTACTTTTCTTTTTCTTACAGATTGCCGATATTGGAGGGTCGGTGTCTTTACACATGTTCGCGGGGATTTTCGGCTGCACAGTGGCGTATGCTGTCGACAGGAAAGTCAACGTACAGAACAATCCGAATGACGGTGCCAGTTACGAATCCAACTTGTTTTGTATGATTGGTAAGTGAAATTTACTGGACATTTGTAACACTTTATGGCTCTCTCATACAAATTACTTTGTGTCTCACCTAACATAAGAAACAGACTAGAAATTGAACTAGTTTTAAGCAGAAACAACCTAGGGTTTCTTCACACGTGGTCAACTGGCACTTCCTACTGCGCCGTTTCCTCGAGTACTCGAAGACCACGTTCTGATCCATGCTAGTTGACTCGGTTAAAAGTATATTGTAGAAACCATGCTCTTCACACGTGTCTGATTGTGTATTGAAAATGGAGAAAGCTTTTCATGCCTTCTTCATTGTTTCAATGAGTCTGGCACTCCCTTTTCAATCAACTTTGGAATACATACTCCCCCCTCTTCACACTAAAGTTGTAGTGACAGGAAACAAGTTGACCAGCCCAAAGTTGCCTCGAGGGAAAACTTAATATTATTCCTCAACAAGGGTTGCCAGGTGGATCTAATCGATCACCTATCTCGAGTAGATGGGAAGTTTCGAATGTCTTTTCGTATACTCTGAGATCATTTTACAAAAATAAATAATATTATGTTAATTTCCTTGATTGCAACAATATTTTAAGCCCTTTCCGTCTTTGTATTATATATTATTTGTGATTGATTGATGATTGACTGTAACAACTAATTTGCTGATTGTGTGATTGAATTATCTTTTGATTTTTAGATATCGAAAAATAAATAAATAACATTAAGTTAATTTAAATGTGCAGAAACGTTCCTGTTGTTCAAGCAAAGATCTTATTTTCACTTTAATGAATGTTTTGTAGGTAATTTGCAGATTATCTAGGTAATTTGCAAGTTATTTTGAGAAATGAAACCAATTTTCGGCGCTTTAACGGATAAACTCTAGATTAATCTGCACATTACCTAGATAATCTGTAGAATAACAGACGTCCACAATTTTGCGGTATCGTATATAGTATATAAATTTACCAACAGATGTAACAAACCCTTTACTGTTTCCCTCTCCTTTCAGGTACCCTGCTACTGTGGTGCTTCTGGCCAAGCTTCAATTCGAGTCTTGCGGAAGGAGATGCTCAGTACCGCGCAATTATCAATACTTTCATGGCTATAGTGTCCAGCTGTATCATGGCCTTTGCCGTCTCTTCGCTCCTGCACAAGGATAATAAATTCACTATGGTGAGTGCGGTTATGCATTGATGGTAGGCATTCGAGCTACTTGTTCGAATGCTTATCCCAATAAAGACCCGTCCAGTACCAAGACCGATGCTGCCACTTTATATCTGCTAGAATTCACACGCTTTACTAGAAGGAAGATTTTATGTAGTAAATAAACCTCATCATGGGGTTATAGGTTCTCAAAATTATGAAGTGTTGAATGGGTTGTAGTCAGCGAAATGGGATCGCACTTGTGCGTGGTAGCCGATTGGTTATAGCTGCGAACTTGTGGCCAGCATTGTTTCTGTCAAGTCCTGGGTTCATGCCCTCGTGCCACAAAAGACCCGCCTTACAGAGGAGCTAATACACGTTAAATCTGTCAGATTCTTGTTGGCTTCCTATGGAAGCTTGGAGAGAAGGGTACCAGGTTAGGAGTCATCACTTGGCTGGGACTTAAAATAATAAAGTCCGTCACCAATAGCTCTTGCGTTGCTTCGTAGAGCGACGTTAATAAATCATCCTACAGAGACTCTTCCTTCTGCAAGTCGCAAACAAGAAAGCACAGGAATAAAAGCATTTAACAACTGGTAATAGGGATGCCTTTCATCTCAGTCATCTTTGGCATGCACGGCATAGCTGCGGACTGGTTGGTTGATGATTCAAATAAACACCCCTTCCATGGTCAACAGCTTGTCACCAAAAAACATTAGTGTGAAGAAATAGACAATTGAATTTATTGTTTATTGACGTCGCTATAGAATGCTACGGGAAAGCTGTGGCGACGGACTTCATAATTTTGAATCACGGTCAAATGACGACTCCTAAGCTGAGACCACTTTCATTTTTTCAGACCAAGCCAATTTAGTAGACCGCCGCAATGCTTTCAATCAATAAATGCTTAAAGAATAAGAGTTAAAATATATTTAGAACAGAACAAAGATGAAACAAATCCATTTTACAAAATTGCTCTTTCAGATCTAGGGGAAAAAACTGCTCCTTTTCAAAAAAGCTGTTACAAAAATACGTTTTTGTTGTCTTTTTTTAACTTCTAACTTGAAATCGTAATTTGAATCGTGAAATCGACATTTAATGTCAAACTAAGTATTAAAATTTTAATTCCATTAATAGCGTGGCGAAACGAAATTTACCAAATTATACTCTAAGTTGAAAGGAGCTTATTCTCAATGTTTCAATTTAAGTTACAATAATTCTTTTATTTAATTTTCGAATTTCATTGCCTTAGGGTCATATACAGAACGCAACTTTAGCTGGAGGCGTGGCGATAGGGGCGGTGGCCGATATGATGGTCCATCCCTTTGGAGCTATGATCATTGGTTGCATCGGGGGAAGTGTTTGTGTTTTTGGATTCAAATACGTATCGGTAAGATATTGAAATACTTTGATTCTTTTTTTTTCATGCAATTTAAGTTACTTTAAACATCGTTAAATATAAATTTATTCAAAATAAAATGATCTTAATATATTTAAGTGTTTTTAATACAGCAGTTTTAACGTCGGTTATTTTTCTTTCTTAAATGTTCGCGCAAAAATTTCGTGGTAGTAAGGAAACTTTCTGATTATTCGGGTGCTATTCTTATTTTATTTTCATCCACACATTTCAAAAATTCTAATAAATATTATAAGCGTTAGTTTTTTTTTTAAATATGGAGGAATATCGTGAAGTGTCAATTGATATTGAAAAATAATTGAGGTCGAAAATTTTTATTCCTTATTTTTTTAACTTCTCTACGTAGATTCCAGACTCATATATTTCTCTAAACGTTTCTTGATCATTCAAAGATGTTCATCGTAGAACTCATCAGATTGCGTCGAAAACTCCTGTGTCCGTCTCTTGAAAGACATTTATGTTTTCTAACTGTGCAATGGTGTTTTGAGCTCTGGGAATAAGAAAGTTGATTTGAACGTAGATCCAAAAAAAATAAGGCGTAAGTGGCAAAATTTCAAAGTCACATCGCTTTGATTCTTATATATATAATGCCTTATCGCACATACATATCTTAAACAACTGGAGTCTGTATCGAACAACCGTTTCGGGAAGTTTTTTGGGCAGCTGTAAGAGTGAAGGATTGGTGTAAGCAAAATGACACATTCTTCATATTGAAAAGTTTCTCGCGCCGATTTTTCTGCATCGGAAAGCGAACATCCTATTTTATTCCGCTCGTAGTTTTGTTGACGGTCTTGCACAGAATTGGAACACCATTCTGTTTAAAATATTATACGTCATTAAAACTTAAAATGCCATTTCTAATGCGTTTGACAAAGCCGATGCTACCATCTTTTCCTCCATCTTATTCATGACATAGGGAGATGAAGGCTGGAATTTCGAACAATCTTAATTTCGAGCGATTCTTTCAGCTCACTAGGAAAAACTTGAATGAAGCCGTTGCTATGGTAACTGGGTGAAAATTGCTTAAAATCGTGCTTGGAAGAAAAATTGCTCCAAATACATTTTCCTGTGATAAGGCCTTTGTTCTGCACCTGGGAAAAAATTGAGTTGAGGGTATCGTTTACATGAAGACAAATGTTTTACCGTCTGCCCTAATGACTTCATTCTGGATTTTTCCGGACGCTGTCTTTCAAATTATGAATCTAACCTCAGTCAGCTTCTACCTTCTCCAAACTGCTGATTATTTCATTCTATGACTTCCTGAAGCTGAATAAATAATAAATTATCAGGATGAACATTATCTGGTTTATTACATTATCTGACTAAATGTATCCTAACACCCATAGAGAATTGAATGTGGCAGGGGACGTACTTTGATAGGTAACTAAAGCTATAAAAGGGTTGGTTTGTAAGGTCATATTATGCATTGGTGAGACAAATGAGTAATAGGACATAGGAGCTTAGTAATTTTGATCGTGGCATTATAGTGGGGTGTCCCTTTTATGGAAAAGCAGCTAAATTTCGGAAATTCTACAGAAGCTAAAATCTTCTATAAGTGATGTAATTACGAAGTGGGAACGTTGAGGTAGTGAAACTGCAGAAAAACGAAGTGAAGAACCGAAAAAAGTTAGTGAGCGCAGCCGTAGAACTCTGAAAAGGGCAGTGGAACCAAATCGCAAATCCTCGTTGGTTGATATCACTCCTGAATTCCAAAATTCGTCAGGTGTTAGTGCTAGCATTAAGACTGCTAGCAGAGTTAAAAAAATTTCCATGATCATCCAGCCGCTTATAAGCCAAACCACTCCCCAGAATGCAAATCATCGATTGCAGTGGTGCAAAGCTTACTGTCATTGGGCTGTGGACACGTGGAAAGCTGTTCTTTGAAGTTATAAATCCTTGCTTTACAAACTAGCAGTCCTATTAATGCATCTGGGCAAGGACGTCTTAATACATGGGCCAACTGAACCCGAGCCCTCGTCTCATTTCCGACTCATCCTTAATGAATTCGAATAATTTCATCGGTCAAATGTTATTTCTGATTGTATTCTCTGGTGAATTCGGAGTTTCGGACGATATGTCAACTGACTGCATGCGATGATCGTCGCCCACATACGGGCCAAGGCCTACCATCAAGAGCTAGTATTACTAATTCAGTCAAAAGGTGACAGTCGATCGAGCCGGTTTGTGCTATTTTAAGTCATGCACATTTATTTGTTTTTGGTCATTGCTTGTACGGGTATTTGACAACGTATTCTATGTACTGTAACATTTGTTTTAATGATCGTAGATTAGTCCTACATCTGTGTACAAGGCCTCAAGAAGTCTTAAGACGTCCCTGCATTTGGGTTTTATGGATACCCGGCAAGTACTTCTTAATTCATTGCATTTTTTCGATTGCTAAATTTGGTGATTGCAGCATCATGGTGTGGAGGTGTTTTTCATGATTTAACCTGGTCTTAGTCTCTGTGGTTGGAAGCTTGAACTCTGAGATCTACGTGGACATTTTGGAAAATGATGCTGTCTCAACTCTATGGCAATACTTCGCGGGGAAGGTCCATTTATTTTCCAGTAGAATAACTGCTCTATCCAAACTTCCATGCATGAACAGTCATGGTTTAACGAAATGGGTTTTCAAAACTGGCCTGGAATTCTTGAAGCCCCCATCTGAATTCCATAGAACACCTTTGGGACGAATTAAGACGCATAGTGCGTTGCCAGCTAAATTGACCATCCTCACTGCCGGCATTCACATCAGATGTAATGGACGCATGGAAGTGAATTAATATGGTCATCTATGAAAAAAACTTGCGGAAACCCACCCCAAACGTGTATAGACTGTCATAGATGTGAAAAGAGGTGAACATTACGTTAATATATACTTCAGGACTCTGTGATTTCCTGGATGCCCTGATACTTTTAGCTAGATAGTGCCGCTGTAATTTATCATATTGTGCATACGAATATAAGGATCACACACTTAATACGCAGATTAAATTTCATCCGGACATTTTGGTTATTTTTTAGTAACAATTAAAATTTTACAATGTCCCTACGTATATATTAAACTAATAATTATTTATCATAAGTCAGAAAAGAATAAAGGCAGGAATACTCCAATGATTAAGGTCTTCAGAATATACGAGACACGAATGTTTTCGAGACAGGAATTCATCATTAACCGCCACGTACAACTGTAGAACTCCTGGATATTAAATTTGAGCTTCAAAATATTCATCTCGTGTGATAAGAAATTTGGGGGGGGGGATAGAGCTCTCTCTCTTGGGGGGGGGGAGATAGAGCCTGAGATAGTGCTACTCTCGTCAGATGAATAGAATTAGGAATACCGAATCTCGATCCAAAAACTTCACCGTGCCTTGATGTTAATGCAATAAACACTGCTATAACAAATAAAAATCATTGCAGTAAATTATACTTTACAACAAGGAAAATGCATAATTATTAAAAAATAGAATATCCGAGGTGTTTTTCTTAACTTTTATCGCAGATTGACGAAATTGATGTCAATGTTTCAAAGGAAATTAAATTACAAAGCTAATGGATTAGTTAATTTCATATAATCAATTAGCAATTGATACATAATTTTCTCACCACTGAAGACTTCTATTTTTCTTTTGGTGTAAATAACATACCGTAAAATCCGGCGTCTAACGCGCCCATTTAACACACACACACAAAAGATTGAAACGTGCGGATGCCCTTTACAACAGGTATAAAAATGATAACAACAAAAATAAAAAAAAGAGATGAGCATTAAAAAAAATCGGACTTCTACATAAATCCGAATAATTTTTATTTAAAAGAAATGTCATCCCTAATGAACGTAAAAGGTTGTATAGTTGAAGAAGTATACTATTTTTTTCAAAATTCTGGGATAGAACCTCAAATAAATGACTTCAAAACATAATAACATTGCACATGTACTTTTCAGGTTCCTTTATATAAAAAAAAAGGTGCGCGTTATCCGGCGAACATACCTAAGAGTTAAAAAAATGTAGCTTGAAAATATAGGTGAGCTTTATACGCCGGATTTTACGGAAATCATGATAAAAAATAGTTAAATTTCAATTTTTTTAAAACTGTGTTGAGAAGTTCAAGGGGCTTAAAAAATAAACATCGGACTGTTAACAGAATGACTTGCACATTTAATGATACAAATTTCCAACAGACCCTTTTCAACAATAAAAGTTATTTTTTAGCTCTAATAGTATTAAGAAAATGAAAAAAAAAAAATTAATTGTAAAAAAAAGGTAAATACAGTTACGGTATTTTGTAAGTAATGTATTAATTATACGGTAAGTAATGTATTTTGTTACTACTAATAAAAATGGATCTCACTAACACTTTATTTGTTGCGAACACACAGCCCTTCCTTGCCAAAATGAACATTTACGATCCCTGCTGCATCAACAGTCTGCACGCGTTGCCAGGATTTGTGTCTGGGGTCACGAGCATCGTAGCAGCTGTAGTGGCCACAGAGACTCGATACGGACACAAGTAAGTCAAAAGTGCCATAAAGAGGCTGGTTCCAGATAGATTCAACAATCAAGCACATAAAATTGTTTAAAGCAAATTTTTTTTTTAATATTTAGATGAGTTTTAAAATTATGTATTCTCTCTTTAGAGTAGCAATTGTCCTGAAAGAAGCATTCTCTATAGCAGTGGTCCACGGACCTCTGAGGGTCCCGAGCGCCTTTCTAAGAGGGCGCCACATACAACGTTAATATTTCCCTCTTTTACAGACTCTGACCGGCCTCGTGAAAAAATTGAAACTTGTGTCATCCTGGACTAGATCACTAAATTGTTCCTAATAAAAAACTACATCAACGTGTATTTTGATTAAGAATATTAATTCGAAAAGGGGTGCTCAAACTCTTGGGGGTCCGCGATGTCAGACTGATACACAAAAGGGGGCCGATCAAAAGTTTAGGAACTGCTGCTCTATAGTAAAGAATTAGAACTGCCATCTCACCTCTATGAACACATTTTATTGTGTTAAGTAACAACTACATGTGTCCGCGGTAGCCGAAGGGTTATGGTCGTGAATTCTTGGTCGACGTTGTTTCTGTCGGGGGCTCGAGACCTAGTTCCACTCAAGACTTGTGGAGTACTTGATATAGTGTTAAATCTGTTGAGGCGAAGAATTTTCATGCTGGAGTAGCGTGGAGTGCTACCTCAGGCTCCCTCCTTGTCACTTGACTGTGGAATCAATATTGCAAGATCGGTCGTGAATAGCCCTCGGATTGCTTTGGAGTAGCGAGCGAAGTTACTAAAAAATCAATGAAGCTACTACGACGTGTAGAGTATATAGTTCTGTATAATTTATAGTTTAAGAGAAACACATCAAACGCTGGTGTACCAGTTTTTCACACAAGTGGATTGAAAATTAGTACAATAGAGATGAAACGATAAAAGAATCTTAAGCAGGTTAATTTTTTAAATAATAATCTAAATAATTTTAAGTTAACTGAAATTTTATTAAGATTCCAAGGAAAGAAAAATTTAATAAATAAAATTGCTACTTCAGTTATATAAATATTGCTGAAAAAAAAGGGATGCTATAATGATAAAAAAGACAAAATCTAAGATTTAATTCAAAAATGTATGTTTTTAATAATACTTGACAAAAAAAATACAAAAAAAAAAAAAAAAAAACTACGGCATCAAGTTAAAAATATCATCATCACCGAGATTGATTGATCCTATGAGTTCCAGCGTTCTAAATTTCACTCGTCTGGATCTTTCCCATTTCTCTTTCTCTCTCTCAAATCATTCCCGTCATAAACACAAACTTTACCTTAAGTGAAGTGATGCTACTGCCATCTGTCGATGGGAAAGCGAATTTTAGAAAAAAATAAATAAAATCGAAACTTGTTTCGTGCAAATAGGCTTACTACACCTTCGAAATATCGGTGAAGCTCCATAAAATAATTTTAGAGCTATACGATCCTATACGATCAATGGCGTAGATTCGTAAAAGATACAAATAAACAACACACATAATAAATATAATAAATTATATGATTAAAAAAAGAATATGTAAAATTCAGAATTTATTAAGGTAATTAAATAATCATATTAATAACTAATTTTCAATTAATAGTTTAGTTACTTGTTGCATCTTCAGTAGAAAAAACTTGCGAATCTATTTACTTTGCTTCTTTAAGTTAAAATAATATATGATCTTCAACATCTGACATTACTTGTCTCTATTGCATTACAATAATATTTTCACTGACATTAATACTACACATTAATATTTTAATAACATTAAGACTATTGCACTAGTTTATAAAAATTTAATTCTCAGAACAAATTTGATGAAAAATGATGTTCTCTGGGAATCTATAAATTGGGTGCATAAAATCTTTAGAAATCTTACGTAAGGGTTTACATATACCATTAAACATCTGTAAAATTTTGGTTTATTTAATGTTTGAACTCAATTAATATTTATCAAACGTACCACACCTGAAAATGAAAGTGGAAGAAACTTAAGAAGTTTTTCGCGGAAAATCCAAATGCGTTTAAAACGCGGAGAATATCTGCTTTACCGAACAAGGAAGACAACGTTTTCTTTTGTCTGTTTAGAAATGTCAAAATAAAGGTTGTTTTTGACACTTGAGAATTATATCTTATCACGATATGCAAATGGAATTAGTATATCAAAAGTTTGACACCATTAAGAAATGCAGCCAACTTGTAGTAAAATTTTTGCAAATCGTTATAAATCCCTAAATTTAAAATGGTACTGAAGACGAGGATTATACGAGAATCTTGGAAACTTTTCAACCAGACTGCTCACTTTGCACATTGCTATTTTTTTCCTTCGGTTTTCTTTATTTAATTTACTTTTATAAAGATATATTTGAAATACGCGTAAAGTTTTCTCGCGAATACATGTACAAAAGACTGGAATTTGCAACTGGTTATAACAATCTTGTTGTGCAATTGGATGCTATTGGCGATGGGCTTCGTAATTTTGAACTCCAAGTGACAAGGACGACAGTGAGTTGACACTAATATCCTAATTACTGCACCACTCCTACGCGAGGACTTTGAGCCATGACAGATTTAACGTACATTGGCCTCTCTACAAGGTGGGGTTTCAGTGTATATATAAAAATATATACACAAAAGATTTAGTTTTAACTCAGAAAAATATGTACGAGTTATATCTGATTCACACACACAAAGCATGTGGAGAATTTTCATTGCTCATTTATTTGTTAGTATGCATATCTATTCAAAATGTAAAATGCTTCCGTGCATAAACGACGCTAATTTACTGGAACCTAATGATAATTATTTTGTTCCTGTTTAACTCAATTAATTCTACAAATCTGACGAAACTAATTAAGTAATTGCATTCAATTAGCTAATTAGTTTTCTAGCTATTTCGCTTAATCGGATATGCGACTCAGTATTTCTAAGCTCTTCCCCTGCTCCTTGTCCATCCTTTAAAAGAATATAATCATTAAAAAGTCCTTTTGAAATCACAACACTTTCTCACTTAAGATTGGAACAAAGACGGTACATTTAAACTTAACTCTTCGATTGCTTAAATAAGGAATTCTTTCATGTCTTTCTCGTAGCTGTTTGCTGATTAGGGGCTTGTCTAAGTGCAGTTTGAAAGATCGTATGAGCACTAGATTACATTTTAATAAAAGATAAAAGAAGCAATGAGTAATTACAACAAGAAAAATAGACATTGTAATTCATTCTGTTTTTAGACGCTGCGGGAAATATATGCATAGAAATGACAAATCATTTCGTGACATCTTTACCGGATTTCTCTTCTTTTAAAATGGTTTACAGGCAAAAACAATGTTTCACGAACATGTAATATAACAAGTTTTTTTGGAGGCATAAGGTTATTTATAATTTTTAAAGGCAAAATTACGCTTGAAATTCTTGTTAGTATCATTCAAACGAGTTGTTTTATTAAATGAAAAACATACAATTTTTTGTACGTAGTAACTCTAGCAATGGACTAAGCTCACGGTAGTTACATGATAAATGCGAAGACGTGTTCTCCATCGAATTTAAAACTAACAATGTACTTGATGCTCTACTTGTAAAATTTAGAAACAAATTCAAATTTGGTAACTGAGTGCAGATGTTCAATGTTAGGGAGAGCTTTTCAAAAATTTTTAAAATTAAATTTTAAGCTATATGTGTATTTTTAGAACCCAGTGGAGGAGTAGTAGCGTTTCGCGCTTCCACGCCACAGGTCCAGGGTTCAAATTTCGGGGTGGGCAAGGTTACTCAGCCTTTCATCCCTTCAGAGGATCGATAAATGAGCTTGTATTGTCGATAAATGAAGCCAATAAATGAGCCCCAGTGTTTAGGTCCCTGCCTACCTGACCGGAACATCTTGTCATGCACCTCAGCGCCTAAAGTCACGAAAACTGAGATGGACACAGTAGGCCTTGGCCCTCATGAGCTGTTGCGCCGCTGAATTTAGTTTTAAGTGTATTTTTAAATCGAGTGCAGTTTGTTTACCTGTGTGCGTTATTATTGTTCCCTAATTTGTACCTTTTTTAGAGAAGTTTCACTAAAAAGCAAAAGTTGGCAACAGTGAAGCGCATGAATTGTTTAGCTGGAAACACGTGATTGCATTTATCTTGCGATTATGCCGTCACATGAACTAACCCTTTTGTTTTCCAAATTTTCCACGCGTTAGCCAAGTGGTCATAGCCGCGAACTCCTGGCTGGCTTGACTTCTGTCGAGTTATTATTCCTGGTGTACGACCATGGTAGCCGAATGATTACGATTAAGAGCTCGTGGTTGGCGTTGTAAAAATCTAACGCCCTTGTAGACTCGCAATGTAGAGGGAATGATGCACTTTATATCTGTCGTGGATGGAACTCCTTACATTCGGGGATGTCTTAGGACTTCTTGAGGCCCGGGGCTTCTACTCAAATGTAGATCCCACTTACGACACTAAAAAGTAGACAGTCCATAGCCTACTCGTAGAAAGAATAACCCGAAACAAAACAAAAAATGTGCATGATTTACAGTCACACAAACCGGCTTGACCGACTGCTGCATTTTGACTGAACGACTAATGATAGTGTGTGGTGGCAGACATAAGCCTGTATATAAACGACGGTCTTCACATGTAGCCAGTTGACATATTGTCCCCGATTCCCATTTTTTCGGAGAACATAACCAGAAAAAACATTTGACTATTGAAATTATTCGAATTATGATCTTATTAAGGGCGAGTCGAGAACGAAATATGACACCCCCCTCCCCATTATGACCGAGACCCTGGGCCCATGCCTTAAGACGTCCCTGCCCCCATTGATGGGGTATGGAAATTAGGAGATAGAAGTGTCCGCTCAGGTAACTATTGGGTTATTTGTGAACAGTTAACAAAAAAAGAGAAGGCAGGCTCATTGACAAACAGAGACAAAACATTTATTTGAAGCCAGCATTATGAAGCATAGAAGCCTTCAAAGAAATATCACTAAATTCAGTAGAACAGTGGAGAAAAAAGAGCAATTATTTACTTACATAGCATTTCTGGCTCTTAAAGAATTCTAAGCACATGTCATACTCATCATTTGAGCATTGTTCAGAATTACGAGGTTCATCGTGCGAAGTAAATTAAAATCAGAGCAGAGGCTACATAGAGAAGAAAAGGTAGAGAATTACGGTACCAAAATAACTCTCATAGTTTTCAAAATACAACGCTGAGAAACAATCAACCAAACCAACCACTCCATTTGCTTGAAGCTTTATTTTCTCAAATACTCGATATTGGTTTTTTCTTCTTATACAAAATTCAAGCAAAAAAAGTTTCTTTAGTTTACCATATTATTCATGTAATAAATATTAATGCTTTTTTTTTCAGTAATTTTTTTTTTAATTTTTGATTACATTCTCTTTTTGACATTAAATATTTAGTGTGTACAAATTATATCCTGCCATGGCACCCGTCTACAATTCTACCGAGCTGTTCGAATTGCAGATTAATTCCCCCGATATCAACCCAGGTTTAGGGCGAACGGCTTCTCTTCAAGCTTGTTTTCAGTTTCTATACGTGATTGAAGTCATTTTGGTGGCTATTATAACGGGATTAGTAACAGGTAAATATGTGTGTGTGTGTGCATGATACACTTTTTCTTGTTATAAAACTTTTAGTAAAACATCATTACTTTTTACTGACAAGTTCCGATTTTAAATTTATTAATGAATCAAATGGAACTTTTACATATATAATATCATGTAATTTATAGCAGTCTTTTTGCTAAGTTATACTCAGAAGTACCAAAAGTTGTGGAATAGCAGTATTCAAATATCAAGATGGCTGCAGCATCGTGAAAGAAATGTATAAATAGTCAGTGCATTTTTGCTACAGTGTTTCATGTGAAAAGTTTTTTGACATGAACATAGCCTCACGATAGGAAATAATAGGCAGACCACTGAATTCTAATTCAGGCCAGATGGATTTCGGATATTGTAAAGGAATTCAATATTCCTTGACCCACACTATCAAGAGTATGTAGAAAATGTATAATTTCTTGTATTGCCTCCCATTATGGAAGGAAAATGCAGTGGCCGCAGCGGTGTAACGGAGAGTAAACTCCCCCCACACAAAATCAGGTTTTGGGTCCCGACCCCAAGTACGTACTTGGCGTCAGTCAGTCTTAGAGCCCCCCGCGCTGCGAGGGTATACTTTACGCCAATGAGTGGCCGACTGCCTTTACGTATGACCGAGACCAACGACGTCAGCGTAGAATAGTCAATGCTACCAGACAAGCAATATTGCATCAAATAACAGCGATAATCAGTGTGGTTTGTATGTACTACACGGTGTTTTAGAGAACAGTGGAAGGAGGTTTAAAGTTGACGGTACATAGCAGCAAAAAGCCCGACTGAAATTCCCTTACTGACAACACTCTATTAGCCCGTGGCTCCTCTTCTGGACTCGAGAACATTTCCGTTGAATTTTAAATGACTAAAAAAACATTGCTTGGTCAGATAAGTTAAGGTTCCAATTGATAAAAGCTGATGTTAGTGTTCGAGTATGGTACACGAGGTAATAGACCCAAGGCAAATAAGTATTGCGTAAGCTGGTGGTAGGGGAATTAGACATTAAATGGAATGCGCAGGTGTTTGGAGACCCTTTTCAGCTCTTCACAGAGCAGAGCAACGATAAAATTTTATAGGATGATAATAAGCCATTCAGTGAATTAAAATCATTTGTCATTGGTGCGATGAACATTTTGGATAATATCAGTGAATAATTAGGCCACTCACCTCTAGTCGAACCTATATGGATTTAATCGTAAACACAATTTCTGCACCAACAACTGTTGCAATTATAAAGGCATAGATGAATATTCCATCAAAGGATTTCCGACGAATTATAGGCGGGCAAAAGAAGGTCCCACATAATACTCTAAGAGCTATAATGTGATTTTTGGCACTTCAGTGTATTTGTGCTCGACTAATTATTTTATACCTATCTATTTGCGTCTATTTCAAAGTAATATTTTGTAAAAATTGTCTTTTTCTCGAAAAAATCTAACTAATTTATCTATAATAAAAAATATCGTCCACCATTTAGATCAGCGATACTCAACCTGCGGCCTGGTCATGGCCCGTTGCTCTAATAAATTCAGTTATTGAGAAAAAGTTATTACATATTTAGCAAGAAATTTTATCAATCAAACAATCCCATAGATCAATTTTGCTATTGATATCTTGCTTGTACGAATTGCGGGATAACTTTTTTCTTTTTGCAATCATAGCGGTTAGTATTTAGACAAATAACAGTGGAATAACGTCCATTTTTTATAGGTGAAACTAATTTTTGATTACTACTCATGTCTTCCAAGCGAAAAATATCTAAAGAATTTACGTTGTCTTAAGATGATTGGGATATTGATTATTTCATAGAGAAAAACAAACATGGATCAAGAACTTATTTGATTTGTTGTAAAAAATGCTATATTTAAAAAACATAATTTTGCTCGTCCCTATACCACTAAGTACAAATATTTAAACAGCTCCTTTTTTGAGGGGGGAGGGATCTCTTTCAAGACGAGATAAATTGGCTTGCTTAAAAAAGTCTTTGCAACAGCAACAAAATATTTGGGGGGGGGGGGAGGCTTGGGATAATTGATGAAAGGAAATCGGAATTACCCCATATAACAAAATAAAAGAATGCATACAACCTATTTCTTGTAAGATGAGTTTGAAGGAGCTTTAATTACCCGTTTTATTAGAGAGTGTAAATATCACAAAAATTAATTTGTAATTTTTAAATTATAACAGTATATAAAGAATGACAAAAAAGTAAAGGAATATCTTATTTATTTAAATCACAAAAAAGTGTAAATATCACTCAATTCAGTCTGTTATATTACTACAAATTTTTTAAATGTGATCTTAAAAAACTATACATTAATTTTTCTGTCATTAAGCCTGGAACGTAATTATGTGCAAAAATTACCAGCTGTCGAAAACGCTCTTTCGGCATCTACACTCGTTGGTGGTATTGTTAGCAATACGCGCGATATACTTTTTCCAAGTATTTACCCCTCTAAATCTCTCATCTTCAAATAAATCAATTTCTCGTATGATTGTTTTGGATACAGCTGATTTGTGTATTGCATTTTGGTTTGTTGAAATTTTTTTAGTTATGCTAATTCTAATTTTTGTTCAAGAGACAATTCCTTTTCATTACCGACATTGTGTCCTAATCATCTTCGCTAATTGTACCAAATTCTTCTGAAAATGGATAAGGTTTGTGGGTAAACACTTTTAAGAAAATTTACTATAAACTTGATAAAATTTGAATTAGTTAATTTTTTTTCTTTTAATTTAAAAAATCATGATGATATGTAAATACGAGTGTGATATGCAAATACAACATGAATAACAAACTCTCCAATTTAAAAAAAAAACGAAATATTATGCACTTTCTTCACAACTACAACCTTGTTTCCACAGATACGAATATCAGACTACGAATCTTGCCAGTGTGCAGTATCACTCTGAGCTGTAATAAAATAGTTTTAGCCTGCTTCTCCTTGGATAATTCACATATTTTATCACTTCTCTTGAATGTACGATGCAACTCTATATTCATAGTCTAAGTAATTTTGCCCGTTAGGGAGACATAAAAACTAGTAAATACCGGAAAACCGGTATTTAAGCTTATTACAAAATTGTACAAATGGCTCAAAATACCGGTATTGCAATCCCTACATGGAAGTATCTTTCTACAGGACGTTACAGAGCGTAACCTTACAAAAGTGCATTTTTTCCACAGAAAGTGCTTTAAATATGGTTATTTACTTTAGTTTGTCGAATTTTTTTCAACAAACAAAATGTGAGCAAAATGATGCACTTTATTTTATATTTTGTAAACACATTTTTGCTTTATTCCAAATACTTCATATACATTTGTTGTACTTTGCGTAACTTGGGAACTGTTAATGATCCAACTGGAGGTTATAGACAGCATTTAAATTGCTTTTGTGGCAATGCAGTGCTTGAAAAAATACAAACAGAATATAAAAAATCTACAGAAATTAGAAAATCTAAATAAAGCCGCGTAAACAAACAAGAGGTTGCCTAGCAATCGTGGGTCAGTGTCTGAACCTCGGGTCAAAGGTCGCCATCAGACCTAGAACCACAAAACTTTTTGTGTGAATTCACTATGAAAAGTGATTAAAAATCACGAAAAATTTTCAAATTTCCTGCAAAAATGCGGAAAGGCGAACAAGCTAAACAGACACCGGTCTCCAATCGACAAAGGCGGAGGTTCTAGTGTTAACCATGAATTAATATACAATTATGAAAGGTTATAAAAAAAATCTGATTTGAATTTAATACGCAAAGAAATCTAAAAAATAAAAATAAAAAAAATGCTAGCTAGTACTAAGATAGTAGGATTAAAAGTTTAATTTTTTTAAAAAAAATATTATGAGTAGTAGTTTATATTTTTAAAGATGACCGCCAGAGAGGTTTGTTCTATTTAATTTTAATTTTCCCTTTATTGTATAAATATATATATCTGTTAGTAATTGTTTTCAATAAATATACACACTAATGCTATTGCGTTATTCGTTTCAGGTTCCTTTTTGAGATTACAGATTTTCGATCCCGTGGAAGACAAACAAATGTACTTGGATGACCCCTACTGGGTAGTGCCCGAAATCAAAGAGAAAAAGAACAGTATTCCTAATCAATCGAACGATACCAAAATATGAAAAAAAAAAGACAATTTTAAAAATGTACAGTTTTTAAGAATCCTTATTCTTATCTTTCTAATTCGCAATTCAATAAAGAATTTTTTTTTTTTAAAAAGTTAATCGTTAAATTTATAATAAAATTAAATTATTTGTATGGAAATTGAATTATAAATATACTGTAACTATAAAAAAAAGGGGGGGGGGAGGGTACCTAAAAATCTTGTGCAGCTTTTTTATATGTTCTGTACAAAATACTTGTACTTGAATACAAAATAAATTACAAATATTTGTCATAAAAAACTATAGTAAATTTATTCGTACTAGCGATTCCATTTGAAAAATCGTTGCACCGATTTTAATAACAATTGTTTCCTTGCGATCTTAAATTTACGTAACACTTTATTATTATTTGTAAGGTTATTTTGTAAGGTGTGACCAGTTTTTTTTTTTTTTTTTTTACAATGAAAAGGACAAAAAATTTTAAGAAAAAATTACAACGTAAATACATAAAACATTTTATTAATTCAAATAAAAAATGCACTAATTACGCTTACATCTATCTTAATTTTTTTCTTAAGCGAGTCTTTACATTGAATAAATTTGTTTTGTCAATGTATCATTTTTTCTAATGTATCAGAAATTTCAGAGCAAGAAATATCCTTTGTATATATACAGTGGGTACAAAAAGTATTTGCACACATACATTTTTGTTCACAATTTGTAAGAAAATGCATTAAGAAATACAAAAATTGGCATTTTAAAAATAAAATAAGCCTATTCGTTTAAATTAATTACAAAAAATACAATAATATTAATAAAAAACATTTTTTGCAACAATATTAAAATATCTTATGTCAAAAAAGTATTTGCACACTCAAATCAACTTTAGCAAATTTGCATTTTTTTGCTAATTATTTGACAGTCATCCCGCAGTAAATAACATACGTAAGACGACTATAAAAGGAGGTATTGTCAAAACTTTATCAGTTGATTGTCGATTTCAAATTGTAATGGCACCTAAGAAATCTGAATTGCCGATTTCGTTGCGAGAAAAAATTGTTTCTCTACGTGAAAATGGCCTAAGTTATCGAGAAATAGGTAAAAAAGTAAATGTTTGCTTCTCTACTGTTCGGTATGTTATAAAACGTCATAAAGAAAGAGGATCTACATCAAATAACTTGCGCTCTGGACGCCCAAAGAAACTTTCACTGCGAATTAAGCGAAAAATCATAAGAGGAAGCATCGAAAAATCCATTTGTTAGTGCAATTACATTAGCCAATGATGTCGCTTCAACATCTGGAGTTCAAATCTGTGCCCAAAGTGTTCGAAATGTCCTGCATGATGCACAAATTTATAGGAGATCTCCAAGGAAAAAACCTCTCATAACTGAACGAAATAGACTGAAGAGATTTGAATTCGCTAAGGAATATATCAATAAGCCAATTGATTTCTGGAAAAATGTCATATTCTCCAACGAGAGTAAGTTCAATATCTTTAAATCAGATGGCAGGAAATTAGTTTGGAGAAAACCTTGTACTGCTTTTTATACCAAAAATGTGTTACCTACAGTTAAACATGGAGGAGATTCTGTTATGATTTGGGGGTGCATGGCTAGCAAAGGAGTTGGTAATTTGTGTTTCATTGATGGGAATATGACAGCCCGAACCTATATTGATGTGTTGCGAGATAACTTGCCACAAAGTGCAATAAAATTGGGTATCAGTAATTCGTACTATTTTCAGCAAGACAATGATCCCAAGCACACTGCCAGTATAACATGTATGTGGTTGCTTTACCATGTACCCAGAAAACTTGCCACTCCACCACAATCACCAGACTTAAATCCTTTGGAAAATTTGTGGAATTCTGTGGATTTAAAAATAAGAAAAAGGAAGATTTCAAGTAAATCTGTCCTTAAACAAGCCCTTATTGAAGAGTGGTTGAATACACTGACCCTACTGTTACAGAAAATTTAATTAAATCAATGCCAGCAAGATTACAAGCAGTAATAGATGCTAAAGGAATGCATACTAAATATTAGTTATTTGAAATTTGCTTATATATTTTATTTCTTTTGTATTCATGCAGGTGTGCAAATACTTTTTTGACACGAGATATTTTAATTTTGTTACAGAAAAGCATTGTTATTTAAATTATTGTAATTTTTCTGTTTGTTTTGGTTGATTAAACTTATTCTGATTTGACAATACCAATTTTTTATTTCTTAATGTTTCTTTTTTTATGAATTGCAAACAAAAATGTAGGCGTGCAAATATATATATATACTTTTTTTACCCACTGTATATATATATATATATATATATTGAACTTTAGGGTAAGTGTTACAGCTAAAGTTTCAACATTCAATCTTGATTTTTCACTTGTCCAAAAATGATTACCAATTGAAAAAACTCTTTCAACTACTCCATTAGTTCTAAGGCAGCACAGCGCAAATTCAACAAGAATAACTAAATTTTTTCATATAGAATGTGGTTATTTTGAAACACGCATCTTTTATCAATTTCAACATGCTGATTTTCCCAATGAGCTAATTTATCAGAATTTAAATAATCATTCAGTTTTCTAATTTCTTCAAACTAGACAAATGTCATCGATTTTAATATTGGGAATTTCTTCTCATAAAAACTTAACACTATTTTCTATATCTGCCCAATTTATTTTAGATTATTATTAAAAAAAACATAATTGAAAACTGTTATTTTCTCTGTGATAGTTTCAGATCATTCTTCGACATACAGGAATCAAGATTTGCAAACAATCTGCACTTCTTTGGTAAACTTTTCCATTATGCCGGGATTTGATTCTTCTAAGTTTGACAATTTTCTTTTTATTATTGAAGAAATATATTTTTCTTCATATTGTGATTTGTATTCGAGGGCGAATTCATTCAAAATAAGACTGACTTCTGTAGCTGAAATGTGTTCGCTATCAATCTTTTGTGGAAAATAGATGCCCCTGATTATGTACAAAATACATTAACATCTCTGATAACTCATACTGTACCGGCTCCATGACGTATAACAATTCAGCCTGGCTTCTCTGGATATAGATTAGTTTTAAAATATTGAAAAGGAGGACCAGTAGGAGGACACTTTTCGAGGAAGGACAGAACCTATAAAAGAAGGACGATTGGTCACCTTATTTATAGTGATAGTGGATCTTAAAAGCGATTGGGCACATTAAAATTTCATTGAAATAGAGCTCAACGTCAAAACAATTGAATATTTAGAAATGGGGGGAATTTTTTTTTTAAAATTCCCCCCACACTCTTCCTATATATATTTGTATATCTTACTCCAATTTTCAATCGTTAATAATATACTTTTTATTCATCCACTCAAGTTCAAATGCATTTTTTTAAACTTGTAGTGGATGACACTTGATGTTAATACGGTTATTTCAAATACACTCTGTCCCCCCCCCCAAAAAAAACGCACCGAAGAGTTGCCCAATTGTAATGAAATTTCGTATGCAAAGACATTTGTACCGAACATGCAAATGATTAAAATTTGGTGTCCAATGAATCAATAGCGGGAGCTACGGCGCATCGGAACTGCGCACACTTAGTTTATAAGAAGAGATTCTCAATCTGAAGTTCAAAATTTCTGTTGCATTGTGATTTAGGATACCTTTCAACGACTGAAAAAATGCCTTGCCGAAGGGTTCGAGCTTATTACGACCAACTGTCTGAGTTTGAAAGAGATCGTATCATTGGATTGAAAGAAGCAGATTGGGCAAATCGGAGAATCGCTCGTCATATGGGTCGAAGCGATGCGACCTTTAAAAGATGCTGGCAAGAATGGGTGGACAATGGCAGATTTCAGCGTCGTGATAGTAGCGGTCGAACTAGGGCCACAACAGATCGGGAGGACAGATTGATTGTCAGATCAGCAGTCACAGCACCTGGTTCATTGTTATCAATCATCAAACATGAGACCCACACACAAATGTCCACCATGACTACTCACAGACGGCCGATAGAGCGAAATTTACTCTCGTACCGACCGCTACGCCATCTGCCACTTTCGCCTGCACACTGTCCATTCAGAGTACAGTGGTGCTTGGCATGATCAGGTTGGAATCATGCTGACTGAGGACGAATCCCAACTGTGTCCTGACGATCATCGAAGACGCGTCTGGAGACACTCAGGACAGCGTGCCGATCCTGCTTTCACTAATGCACGCCCCACAAGCCCTCAACCAGGATTTATGGTCTGGGGTGCCATTTTCTTTGACAGTCTTTGGTCGTCATTAGCGGCACACTTGCATCACAGTGGTACATCGACGACATTCTGAGAATTGCTTCGCTACTGTTACTTTTGAAGTACTCTGGCCTTATTTTTCAGCAAGATAATGCCAGACCACATACGGCAAACTGTCTTACAGCTTGTCAAACACTTTATTGGCCATCCAGATCTCTCTTCAATCGAGTAGTTTGTGATATGATGGGAAGGCGACTGCATCTACCAGGGAATGTTGATGACCTGACCCTCACAATTGGAGCAAATTTGGCAAGAAATACCGCAGAAGACCATCAGGGTGCTATATCACTCTTAGCCACGACGCACAGTGGACACTTTTCACGATCTGGTGCATGGAAATTATTTTATAACTTTAAAGTCTTCATAATTATATCTAATGATAAAAAATTATTGTAACTAACCCAGTAGCAGGCGCGCACTCGATACTAAAGTTAATGGTCGCGCGGGGTGACTGAGTCACCTAAATTCTTTTTTTTTTATAATTATTTTTACTGTACACGATAGAAATCATGAATATTTTAACTAAGTGAAAATACACTCTTACCTACTTTTAAGGAATTTTAAATTTTTCTTTGATAATTTGAGGAAAAATATCAACCAAACAGAATCAAGAAATTTCAAGTGTGTGTGACTTTAATAAAGGACACAAATCACAGACACTTTTCGCTAACTTTACAAGAATGCTATTTGCTGGCAAAACTGTCATAAGTTGTTCAAGTTGTTGCGGTTTTATTGTACTTTGATGATCGTCAAACAGCATGCTGAACTTTTTCTTGCTTATGTATTTTTGACAGAACGAAGAATGTCTTGTGCTACACTTATGGCTTCAAGGGAAGGCGAAACAAGCGTCACGGAAATACCAACGGCTAATACTGAAAAAAATTATAACTTTGGAGATTCCAGGAAGTAGCAGCTACATTTGGTATTAAATTAAAGGTCCATATCTACTCTATGTGGTTTAAGTGTTACAGTGATCAATCAGTGTCAATCCCAAAAGTTCTAGTCCATTAAACACACACAATAAAAACACATGACTTTGAGGGAATTGCGTACTGTGCTAAATGTTGCATTTTTATAATGTTGAATCAAATTTGAACATAATTTGAGAGTCAAATAAAGAAATTATTTACCCATAAAGTGTATTTTCAAAGAAAAAGCTGCAAAATCTTGTTCAGACGAAACGATAGAACTTCCGACTAGAAAATATGGCTCGCAGGTGTTCCTCGTAGCCCCATCAAACCCGATCTAAAGCGTTGACAGTTGGAGATTTTCAATCGGCGCGTACTGACGAAAACTGATTACAACACAGCTAGGGAGCCTATGAGGACCATAAATTGTGGGTTGTTGTTTTTCACGCAATTGCATTTTTTTGAGGTTTACGCACCAGATCGGGAAAACTGGGCGTCTTGCATCCAGGCTAGAGGTGAGGCAACATTTTATTTAGCTCGTTAAGTTGTTACGATGTAACTCTGCAATATATAAATCATTAAATTTTTCTGAAATTTTAATCTTTTATTCTCTACATAGTTTTTCTACCCACCAATTTTTGTCTCTGTCGGACAACTCGTTTTTGGTGCATTGGTTTTTTTTTTTGTTATAGAGTGTGTGGCGATGGTACAGCTAGTAACTGTTCTCCGGACTGAAGTGATCACTTTGGTCCTGCGGCAAATTAATGTGCTTACAGATCAGAAGGTACCGAGATCGAATTTCCTTCAAGTGTGTTAATGGAATTTAATTATAGTTTAAGAGATATATTTCAGACGATATTATTCTTCCAGATAGCAGCACTATTGGATAAAACCACTTCTGTTAAATTTGTGATGAAGATTTAACTTATAACCTGAATAATCATATGCTAGTTAAACATCAGCATTCCTTTTACACTGGTTTTAAGATAAATTCTTATCTATAGAATTCAACTTTTATCTAAAAACGTTTAAAAACTTTTTAACCACATTAAATTTTTTATAAGGAAATTAAAGGATTTTTTCCACTTAATATTGTGATTCTGTCATATGAAAATACATATTTGTGTTGATTGTAATTGTTTAATAAAAAATAACTAAAATAAAATTTTTCTTTGTTGACCTAAGTAAGAATTGACATTTAAACTTTTTTATTTTTATTTTACTTGTTCAATATCTAATCACATTCTTAAATGAACCATAAAAATTATCTTAAAAAGCAGGACATTTTGCAAAATTAGAAAGAAACAAAAAAAAAAAAAAAATTACCACACAATAAAGCAAACACTAAAAAAAAGTACATTGTGTAATAATTAGATAATTTAGTACTTAATAAGATGCTTTTGAATATCAATAACATTTTTTAAGCAGAGTTCTCATATTTTTTCGTAATTTCAACATCCATTCTTTGGTCATCACTATTTTTTAATTCATTTTAAGAGGTTGTGTGTCAGCTATATACTTGAGGGCATTTGTCGGTGGACCTCATAATTTTGAACCATGGTGACGAGGACGATACCTGAGCTCGCAGTACCTGAGTTAAGAGGTTTCCAACAATCATCTGAGGTAGCCAAGGTAACAGACCGGCCTGTCACGAGTTCCAGCCAAGTGCCGCTGATGACCCGCCGTGTAGGGGAACGTCCTCTTGTTGGTGTGGTAGTTAGAAGGGGTGCGAGGTCAGGTATCGTCCTCGTCACCATGGTTCAAAATTATGAGGTCCACCGACAAATGCCCTCAAGTATATAGCTGAACAGTGCGACGTTAATATTCACTCCACAGCAATCATCCTTAGTTTTCTCCAGATAGGTTCAAATCCAGTGATAGGGGTTGGTGTTTATAACGGTTACCCTTCTCGTTCATTAATTGTAATGACACTTCTGCTATTACCCATAAGTGATAACATTCATGAAACTCCAAAATTTTAAGAAAAAAATTTCATATGTTCAAATGTCAGAAAAGTGGACTTTAAAATGTAGATTTTTCCTGAGTAAATCGCAACTTATTCTGGAACTCTTTGTTAATTGTAGTAGATTTTGCTTTATGAAGAAACAAAAATCACATTAGTATTAATCTACAAAAGCACATATTTAAAAATCGCTCAGATATTTAACACAATTCAAAACCCTAAGCACAATTTCGCATAAGGCAGGGGTGGCCAACCCACGCGAAGAGTTATTGAAAAATTATAAAAATGTTACTGAATTAATTGAATTACAATAGAACATTATCATAAAGAAAACATGTAAAAAACAGAAATTTTCAGCGTGAGATTTTAAAGGCGAAAACAAGATTTTTTCTTTTCTTCTGCATAGTGCCAAAAATGAGATCTCATGCTCCAAAACTCAAAATTCTACAGCATTTTAACGTTCCGAGAAAAATGTTCTGTAACGCGAGACTAAAAACAAATTCTTTCTCTTGGACGGTCGAATCTGCCCAAAAAGTCACCCTCTCACAGATGCGGTTGATTTTTAACATCTCGGATTTCCATTCGAGTTTCAAATTCCCCTTGTAATGCTGAAGTTTAGTGTTTATAGCTATTGACTGTCAGCGTGATTTCAGATAAAAAGGTTTTTCCGAAGGTGTTGGCTATTTACGATTTCTGTAATGTCAAGAAGTAATTCTGCAATATATTACGAGAGCAGTTGTTGATACGGTAGAAGTAATTCTATCTGCACAAAGTAGCCACTTCATAAAGCAGAGGGGGTGAGAACTTGCATCTATGACTAATCAGAATGCGGAGCCTAGAAAATTTGTAGCGTAATATCGGCAAATTGTTTCTAGCTGTCAGACTCAGTTGTCTTGCTAAACAGAGTTTAAAATCAAGCTTTTTCCTTTACTAAAATTGTTTTTAAATTTTAGCGTTGTTTAAAATTTTTTTATTTTCAGTATGTTTAAGAGTAAACCATCAACATCGACGAAGATTTCGTTCGCTTTTCGAAAATATGGTGAGTTACTCCCTTAATTGTCGTGTTCGCTGGCTTTCCAAAGGAAGTTCACTTGTGAGAATGTGTTTTAGAAATATCTGGAAGAAAACGATGAACTGCCCGCTCCTAAGGGGTGAAAATTGGCTGTGGGATTTAGCTTTTCTTATCGATATAATGGAACATTTAAACAATTTAAATTTAAGATTACAGGGGGGAAATTGTATTTTTCCTACCTTAGTTGGTCATATACTTGTTTTGTGAACAAACCTTTGCTTTTTTGTCCGGATTTTGGAGGGAAAAAATTATATAACTCATTTCCCATTCATGCAGGAATTATCTGTCGAAGTTAGTGATGTTTCGAACTAGGATAGATTTAAAAATTTAATATCCATTTTGCAGGATTCTTTCAGTGCCAGGTTTGAGGATTTTAAAGACAAAAAAAAAATACTGAACTTTTCCCAAATCCTTTTTCAATTTCTCTTCAAGACATTAATTGCTACCCACTTCAGGTACAATTTGGAATTATTGACCTACAGCACCATATTACTCTGAAAAACAAACTATTTTAACCACAGATGATCCGAATTACATCAAATTTTGTGCCACAAAGCAATTTTCTAAATTTACATGATTTAGCGGTCAAATACTGTTGTAGGTTTGGATCAACATATGTTTGTGAAGAAATGTTTTCTGTTATAAATATAATAAAATTAAAATATCACTCAAAATTAACTGATATGCACCTAATTTTGAAAGCTTCTTAAAGAACTAAAAAATATATAGATTATTTAGTAAAAAAACTAAAAATTCAAAAGCCACATTAAGAAAGTACTGACTGCTTAATAATCATTTAAAGTTAATTTTCAAGTTGCTTATTTTTATTTTGTACCTAAGCTAACTAATTGATCCTGTAAAAATTTATCAACAATAAAATATCAGTTTCTACTATTGTTTTAATTGTTATGCCATTTTTTTTAACATTTTCACCATATAGAACTTGCATTTAAAAATGTTTTTGGTGTAAATAACCCATAATATATATATATACATAAGCCTACAAGTAAATTTTTTTTTACTTTTGTATATATTTTAATTTGGTGGAAAAGTTGAAAGTGGCATGCATAATTTTTTTTTATCAGATTGTGGCACGCTTCCCCAAAAGGTTACCCCTCCCCTGGCATAATGTAAATGAAGCACTAGGTCGTTGTCCACACAATGTTGGATTCTAATGTCACTTCACTCCATGGCTCTCTAACAGGCTGGGACGAGTTTATTAACGCTGCACTATAAAGCAACCTGAGGGACAGACTGGGTCAAATGATGAAGACTAAATTTGAACTGTCCTAATTACCACACCATACCAAAGGCCATTGGGCCTTGACAAATTTAATGTGCATCAACCTTTCTTTGCCCGGGGTCTCATTGGCATCAGAACTTGAACAGGCAACACTCCTGTTTACAGGCTAAGAATGTAATCACCCTAGACTACAGGCTGGTAAACTTTTAAGAGAGGTTAGAACAAAGTTATAAAAAAAAATAATAAATTATCAGAGACATATGCATGTACTGGAATGGAGCAGGAATCTGGAGCAGAAGATATTAATATTTTTCACAATATTCAAATAGTTTTATAAAGTATTTTTTAATTATTCCAAACTAAGAACAATTAAAGAGAAAGGAAACTAAGTTCAAATGTATTAGTTTTTTAATAATACATAGAGGCAGAAGTCTGAAGATCCACAATCGTGTGTGCAGAGAGTCACAGTTTACCCACCCGTCCTAAGCCCACTAGGAATTTACGAGGTACAGCTATATTTGTTTCAAAAGTCAAATCTTAATTTAAAAATCTCTATACATTCAAAATCAAATCGTCATTGATTTTTATAAAACTGAAAGAAAGAAAAATATAATAGAAGTATTGTACATAAAAATAAATGATTTAAAAAAACAGTAATTAAATCAAATGACATGTTTTTCAAAGCTCAACAACTTTTTATTGTAAAGTACTTATATAAAACAAATTTAATAAAATGTACATTGTGTATTATTTGTTTATTAAACAAATTTTTTTTACATTTTCTTTTTACTGTATTTGATTTTATTCGCAAGTTTCTTGGCATTAATTTGAAAAGCATCCAGTCTGGAGTTTGAAGCAACAATTTTTTTGCCAAAACAGTCCAGAATCTGTTCTGAACCATATTTATTTTGTGTTTTGTTACCAGGGTGAAAATTGGAGTTGTGAAATTTTCGATGCTGAGAGAACGATTGTTGATTGTTGTGGAATATTTTCTTATTTTTGAACTTGGAGTTAAAAGAGTTATTTCTTTCAAAATTTCTATCCCGAGGATTTGAAAATTTTCTTTTTTGATGTTTAAAAGATTCATTAAATGATTTATTAGGTTTGTCATTTTCATTTCCCCTATCTCTTCTTGGTTTCTTAGTTGGTGAGTTGTTTAGTTCTTCTTTAGAGGACAAATCAGCTTCTAACATACAATCACGTTTTTTCTTTTTATTTTGATTATCTTCGACTTCTGGTTCATCATCAACAGATTCATTCTTAGAAAATGAATCTTTTTCCTTGAGTGCATGAAGCTTTCTTTTCTTAGACTTTTTATTACTTTTAATTCCGTTTTCATTCATTTCAATTTCTTCGTTCCCAGCGAAATTTGTACACAAAACACGTTCATTCTCCTCAGCTAATTCATTTTCATTTCTAGAATTTTCTAAAACTAATTCTTCACTCATTTCGCCATTTTCCACGAACAAATTACCAGATTTCTTCTTTTTCTTCTTATGTTTAGATTTTTGGGCACTTTCAACGGCCATTTCTGTACATTCTGCCTCAGCGTTTGGTAACACTGCATCACTTGCTAATTTCTCATTCATTTCTTCCTTATCCACAAACAAATTACCAGATTTCTTCTTTCTGTTCTTACGTTTAGATTTTTTAGCACTTTCGACAACCGTTTCTGCACATTCTGCCTCAGCATCTGGTAACACTGCATCATCTAGATTTGAATCATCCTTCGCATCTTCAGAATTTACAGGAAGATTCCTTTTATTCTTTGAACGCTTTTTGCGTTTTTTCTCTGTCATACTTTCATTTAATTCACTAGTTTTTGCAGGTATCTCTTCAGTTTCTTCTGGCGGCGAATAAACGCTCCTTAAGATTCTTTTCTTGGCTTTGAAATTCTGTGCTTTTATTTGGTAATTTCTGATATCACCCTTTTCTTCATCTTCACGTCTGTATTGATAAGTCTTTTTGACAGAGCACCACTGATTCAGTTCCTTGTCCTCAGCAGCTAATATCTCATCCACGGTTAAGCCAAAATCATTAGGAATAACCTTCCTGTACTTGTACCTAACTGGCATGTCTCCAACGATATCTTCATAATCCATTTTGTAATATTCCTCAAGGTATTCTTCAAAAGATTTACCATCAGGATCAAACAAAGGTTTAGGCTGAGATAGAATTTTGGCAAACAAAGATTTCTTTCGACCCTTTCTCTTTTTGGACCGAGTTGATTCGATTATTTCTTGCTCGAATTTTGCTTTAGAATCGTATTCTGGTCTGTCCTCCTCTACTTCTTCATCACACCATTCTTCTCTTTCATCGTCTGCCTCTTCATTAATATCATTATGCTTCTGGTGTTGGCCTTCATCTCTTGCCCAGTGATCCCAGTCTTGATCATCTATTTCCTCATCATAATCGAATTCCGGTTTCTGCTCTTCTGCAACGTTATAATAATCGTCATTAAACATCTCCATCATCTTTTGATCATGTTTATTAGGATCAAAATCATTTTCTATATCAGATTCGTCCAAATTCAATTTGTCCTTCCCAGTGACTTCTTTCAACTTGAGAAATTTCTCCTCTATTTCTTTCCTTTTCAGTGCTTTCAGCCGCTTCAGTTCCTCTCGCTTTTGTTCCTTTTCCTTTTTCTTTCTTTCTGCGTAATCTTCTCTCCTTTGCTTTCTTTTGGTGTTGGCCCTCCTCAGAGAATCTTCAATAGTTCTAGGAAAAGACTTTATGAACTCTTCATCTGGGTCTTCAAACCTAAAATTGTACTTGTGTTCAAACAATTCCTGTTTCGCCGTAGTTTTCTCATCTTCACTCAAATCATCAAAATCTCCAATGATTTCATTATAAGTAGGAATATAATCTTCATTGTCATCCTCAATATACCTTTTATTCAAAATATAATCTTTCAAAAACTTTTCACCTTCATCCAACTTTGGATCATTCCAGTACCTTTTTAAATACAACATATCCTTTTCTGTCTCCAGCCATTTTTTGTAGTCCTCCTCTTCCTTCTCCTTTTCACCATCTGTCTTAGTACGAACTTGAAACAAGTCATCCCCATCATCATCAGAATTTCCGAGAGCTTCCATGAAACTCTTCTTGACTTCTACTTCTTCACGAATAGTGGTCGGTGTTTTAGGACCCCTCTTTTCATCTTCATCTTCACTCAAGACACCATTTCTGTCAAGAACCAGAGTCCTTTCGTAGTCTTTCATGAACATTGGTTTCTCCTTTTTCTCTTTTTTCTTGATGACGGGTTCCTCGGAGAAGAACTTTACTTCTTGGTCATAGATCCTGGGATCTTTGCTTTTCAGAAGACTCAATGTTTTAAGGAAATCTTTCTCAATGACTGGCTCTATTTCTTCTTCACTCTCTGACGACGATTCACTAATATCTTTGCACAGATCTTTCAGTTTCTGTAACTCTTCCTTATTCCGCCAGATGTTGTACTTATTTGCATAACTTTTATTTATCTTGAATTCCACTTCAGAGCCTTCATCGGATGAGTCATTCAAGAGAGAGAGTTTTTCTGACATTTTCTTTGTCACTTAAGTTCTTGCAATTCAGAGAAATTCCAAGTTCTGAAATTAAATTAATACAAACATCATTTCAAATGCTGACATACTCATATTCTGTATTCGTAAAAATAGATAAATTTTGCATTGTACAAATTTTTAGAAAGTAAGCAATAAAAGTAATAACACATTTTTTTATAAATAAAATATATTTAAGACAATACTTTAAAACTACAATACAGTAAGCCTCTAAAATGAAAATTTATTCATAAAGCTACCCAAATAAGTACATAAAAACTTCTTAAATTTCAGATTACATACATATAATCTGTCTTACTCAGATAAAATGGTAGAATTTCAGAAGAAAAATTAAACTTATAATTTTTTTACTATCCATTTCATGCTTTACATTCATCCCCCCCCCATGTAGATGTAATATTGTATTGTTGAACTTATTGGATACGAGTACTGATAAAAAAAATTCATTTTATCAATGATAAAATTTTTGGTAAATGCTGTAAAATTAGTTGAGTTGCAAACACAGCATTTTACTTTTAAAAAATGCAATTGTTAAGTTGGTGATAGGGTTATGGAAATGTATTGTTAAAATTAATATTTGTGCTGAAAATAACTGGCACACACTTTTCCTTTTGGATCATTTCCTGTCAAGTGAACTAACTTTAAAGTAATTATTTTACCTCTTGTCCACTAACTTTCTTACAAGTTCTTACACTTAGCCAAACAAAGCTGAAATTGCAATGCTGCAATTGGCCTCACTTATACATAAACAAAAAACAAAAGTAATGTTAGCTGCAAATAATGCCTGAGTGATATATGAGAAATATAAAATGGGATTATCAATGTACAATAAAGTTTGATTTAAAATTATTATTGAGGTTGAAAATAAACACTGATCAAAACTCAAAAATATTGTTTTAAATCTTGTTAAAACCCTTTTTTACTATGCCAAGATCCATTTCAAGCAATTAATCCTTGATAATTGATCCTTTCCTAATCAATCCAAGTATTTTGGGTAAATTCTAACCTGATATATAACAAAGTACAGGTATTGATATATCACAGGTTGAGAAAACCAGTATTCTCAAGAAAATTCTGATTTATCTCCGACTGCTCAGATCTAACAAAAACAAAAGCATCCAATGCATATTAAAAATTTTGTGCCTTCAATTTTACTATTGGCTCACAAGCAAGATTTTTTTAGATGTTGATAGAATACAAGACTTTGAGCTTGGAGGCTACATTTAGATATTTTAAATTTATCAAGGTCATATTCAAGAACCCTGAATTCATATGCAAACTGAATAGTGATGGTAGCATAATATCAACAGTTTGTTAAAACTAAATACATTTCATATAATTTCTTAGGATAAATTTGACAGCATTAAAACATTTTATGTAATTCCAACAAAGAAAAGCATACATCATTTTTCCTCAAGAAATTAAAAAATGCATTTTACAGAAATAAAAAAAAAATTCACACATTAAGAACAAATTATGTAACTCTGAAATTTTAAAAACTTTCTACCTTATAAAGGAAACAAATTCTATTAAAAATATTTTAGATTTCAAAGAATTTACAAATTCTAAATTTCAACATAATAATCAGTTTAACATTCGAATGATACAATACATTAAACCTGAACATTTTTAAAAATTAAATTAAAAAAAAGGCAAGGTATTCAAATGAAATTTCACAGGAATAATAATATAAATCTACATCATGCACATTAACATAAATTTTAAAAAAATGCTTTAAAAATGTTTAATAACAGTTCATTTTGTAGTTTTAAAAAATATTTGAAATTTCATACAATACTACAGTTTAATTATTCCATCCATTTAATAAAACTTAAATTGTACTACTTTTGGTAAAAGAAACTGAATAATGTGCATTATAAAATAGCTTTTATGTTTAAGCACCTTTTTATGAACATTTAAAGAATAAATTAATATACAAATATTGAGTTGCCAAAGAAAGAACCCTTTCTGCCAAAAATTAAAAAAAAAAAAAAACAACAGAAAATTGTAAAATTTTATTATGCATTTTTTAAAACTAATAATGTTAATTTTAAGATTACATGTGTTAATCAAATAAAAGAAATGTCAATTTAAAAAGAATTTATTTAATTGTCCTTATAGTTTCATCAATTATTAATAAAGTAAAAAACTACAAATTCAGCTTTTTTTATGCATTATACTTTCATGAATTCAAATTCATTAAATTAATGTAATGCTCTAAAAATGATAAAAATTTTAATAATAATAATTATTTATATTATTTTAAAAGGGAAGGAGTAATATATTTAAAAAAATTATTTTAAAATTAGTAGAAAATTTATTAAAAAAAATAAAATAAAAATGTTATTCTTATTAGGATATATTTTAAGATATGTCAATAATGCATGTAAATTGTAGGTGGGGATAAAATTACGTTGATTCCTCCCCCTCCCCAGAATTTACAATACTTAAAATTTCCTTTGATGATAGACATAATTAATATTTTTCATACGACTATGATTGAGATAATTTATTTTCAAATTCCGTTGATTACATAAATCTATCTTACATTTCTAAAAACAATTCTATTAACTGTGTTATTTCTTTCCCTAGTAAATGTCAGTGGTTATGCAATGTTTGAGAAATGTCAAAACATACCTCATATAAATCTTTTGAGATATGTCTAAAAAAATCTCCCTACAAAGAGAAAAATATAACTTAGAATCCTTACAAAATGCATAAAATTTTTTAATAAACCATAAGAACTACATATAACAGTGGAAGCCAATCTACAGAGGATTGGATGATTAGGAGTGTAGAGTACCTTGTACCAACAAACTCTTTTAAAGTGCCAAAGCTGAATTTATCAATTCAACACCAGTTAGCTCCTGGTTTATATAAATTTGGAATCTTTGTTTTCATACAAATTGTTTGTTCTTACTCAATATTTGCACTTTAAGAGATTGGTGATTTTCTATGGTTTACATTTCTGTTATTTTTCACAGCATGAAAAATACATAGAAAGCAAGGGGGAATTAATACTAGGAAAATGAATAATTATTTACAGCAATTCCACATCAAATAAATTGTTTTTGAAATTACTTTTACATAATAGAAGAAATTATAGGAATAGACCCTATAAAACATAGCATCAGATTAACAAAGGAAAAACAAAGTTAGACCTAGGATTTTAGTCATAAAAAGAATTTGTAACAAAGAAAAAGGAAGAAATCAGAAGACAACATAAATATTGTGAAGACTTGCTGATGACCAAAGCATTCTATGTTTAGAAATAGGCAGGGGGGGGGGGATCTTGTTCTAACGGAGAAGAAATCGTTAAGATTTGTCTCTAAATATTTACATGACATTCTTCGATACAGGTATTGAAAGAAAAGAAAACAAATTAGAACAGACAGCTATAAGATATAGTGATAAGTTCTTTCATGTTGCATCTCAGCAGTTTTAAGGATTTAATACATTCTTTGTTCTAACTTTCAATAAATAAAAAGGTATGAAAAGTGTAGATGAGTTATACATTTCTATAAAAGAAACTGAAAATAATTTTAATGTCTTTGAAAAACTTGCAAGTCTAAAGTCTTTACATGGTAAAATAAAAAGGTCAGGCATATTTAAAAAAGTAAAATCATTTCCAGTAAATCTAAAATTAAATTATAGGAAATTTATCTGTTTGTACACTGTACTGATGAAGCCATCAGTTGTAGTGTCTGCCTAAAGCAGACACTACAACTTTGCTTGAAATTTTTTTAAATCATCCTGTGTGTGTACTAAAATATAATAGGCTTATACACCAAGGAGTATTGAGTAAAAAACTTTCAAAAAGCAATATGTTATGATACTGATTGTGAAATAAGAATAAAATTAGAGCAAGAGCTTTAATCAGAGGAGAATTCAGAAAATATTGAGAAAGAGTTCGCTTTTTAAAATGTTGAAAATGGTTTTTCAAATAAAGTAGGTTGGTTTCTATAGAGTAGGTTTTCAATAAATTTTAGAAATTAAAGAAAGTTGTTTATGATTTTTTAGAAAAGAAAAATGAACATGATGAAAGAATCATATTATTTAATAATAACTAAATAGTTATTTTGACAATTTTAGTTGATGTTACAAGTCTTCTTAATGACCTGAATTTGAAAATACAAGGCAAGAATAAAATTATTTCCAAGTTTAGTAAATAACATCAATTTATTACAGATAAAATTTAAACTGTTAATCCCTCTGGTAGAAAATCATGTTTTAATGAACTTTCATACATAACAGAGCAAAATGAATATGTTGAGGTAAAAAATAATTTGACAAAATACATTAAAAAATGAAATTATAGTTGGGTTATTTGAAAGTCATTTTATGATGTGATTAAGGAAGGAATTTGTGTGCCCCACATTCTTAAATCCATATTTACTGAGTGAGAAAATCGTATAGAAGATGTCTAGTAGCATTTTGAAATGTCATACAGATGCAAATAAGCATTTTCTTACATGAAATTGATTAAAAGCAATGAAAGGGAGAGGATTACTGATTCAAATATTTCACAAGTAAATCTCCACTACTTTTTGTAATAAGTTTAAGATCAGTGAGAGACTAGTTAAATCCCCAGAGGCTCAAAAGTCATTAGAATAATGTAAAAATAGGTATTGTTAATGTGATGTTGTTTAACATACAATGCAATAGTTATTTCGTTTAAAAATGTTAAATGAATGATCGAGTCTTCACTTTTCTTACTCTGAGTAAAATTATTCCCATTTTCTACAACCTCAACCATGAACATACAAATGTTTCATTTATATGCATTTGGTTGTATGAGCTGCATGACACATTTGAACTTAGTGAAACAAAAATGATGCATGGTATGTAAAAGGATGGTCACCATTAGCATATGAGAAATACAACAAAACACTACAACAGTTTACTTTTTAGAATTTTTTTAGTTGTGTACATGTAAAAAAAAATCAAAATCAATGTTATAAAATTTTTTTGACTCATATACAAGGTGATTTGCTACCAGACCCACAAACAGGTAGGAGGTACAGAGACAACTCGAAATCACATACGAATGCAGGGTTGCAAATGCTGTAAATATGAGGTATGGTGCAAAGAAGTAGAGATAAAGAACATAAAAATCAATACATTAATGAAACAGAAAACATTTTATTGCGAGGTTGTACTACAACAAATGTTCGAAAGTGCATGAACTTACATTAGGTTCACATAAAGAGTTTGGTGCACGGATGCCTGTTCCTTCAGTTGAAGGAAACGCATGAACAGCTGTAGCAGCCAAGAGGATGCATAATATGCCAGGAATCTTCCAGAAAATAAGGAATTCCCTGCAGTGTTGCTGTCAGGCCTACCAGATGACTTCTGGCCATAACTTCGAACACCTGTTGTAGTACAACCTTTCAATAAAATGTTTTCTGTCCCATTAATGTCATTATTTCTGCTCTTTTTTCCCCTGCATCTTTGCACCATAGCTCGTAAATGCGGCAGTTGCGACCTTACATTCCTATGTGGTTATGAGTCGTTTATGGATCCCTTACACACCCTATCAGTTTGTCAGTCTGGTAGCAAATCCCCCTGAATAAGATTAAAAACCGAGTCAAAAAATTTAACAGATGATGCATTTTAATTTTACTATTTCTTTATAAAAAGTTTGAATCATTTTGACTTTTAAAGAGAAGAAAACGACCTCCAAAAGAAATTTATTACTTTATAACATTAAGTCTCAACCCTTAACAATACTTAAAAAAAACCTATTACACAAGTCAGTTATATCTTTCAATCCATATACTTAAGAAATTCATGCATAACTGGATATATATAATTTGCAAAACCCTTTATCTTGAGATTATAACTATAAAACATTACTCCTTTTACAAACCGCAGAATTAATTTGAAATAACAAATGAGTTTACTTCTAATTGCATACTTAAAAATAAGAAAAAATAAAACAAAAGCAATGATATAAATTGAAAGAAAATGTTCAGAACAATTTCAAGAGGAAAAATGAGCAGTAAATATATAACATTTTTTATATCACTTTCACATTACCAAAAAATTTCTACTAGTCATTTTTATTGGGAGGTTTAATGAATTATATACTGCCTTTCACCTCAAAGGAAATTAATAATTTGGAAGATACATAGCAAATCTCAATCCTCTCACTGCAGAGTTATTTTGTGAAGTATGTTCAAAAATTGTGTATTTTTTATTACGTTCTTCAAATCTACATTTCAGAGTTAAAATATGCAAATATTTTTTTGTAAAAGTTATTTTTAAACATAGAATTTGATCATAAAAATATAAACATAAAAAGGAACAGCACGGGTTGCACAGCTAAATGGTTGGAAAAAATGCATACCCACAGAAATTACGAGTTGTTACATCTAGGTTGCCCATGGAAATCGTGGGAAGCGCAGCGAGAGGGTTAAAAGATGTCACCGAGAAGCACTTAACATAGATACATTTTGCTTTATGAGAGGCACTTTTTTCTGTACATAATCATCTTAAAAAAAGTTTTATAGATTGATGAAGACATTAATGGTTATTAAAACAATACAGAACAGTTTGCTATAATGAATGATTAAATTTGAAATATCACAATAAAAAATGATGGAAATGCAAAATTTTTACTAATATTTTATAATAAGGCTTAAAATCTTGGCTTTTAAATGTTGCATTTTTGCTGTCTTCAATAGAAGTTCAATAATAGCAATTTTAATAATCATTCATTCCATCAAATTTGAAACTAAAAATCTGAATTTATCAGTTTTTTTAAAAAAAAAATATTTTTCCTTTTACATGCATTTTAATTTTAATATTTACATTTATATTACTTTTAAAGTCAAAAATTCAGAAAATTTTAAATTAGTATGGGGATTTATAAAAAAAACTTAAGAGCATATGTAATTTTTTTAATGCAAAACTCGTGCAACAACTTTAATTAAAAAAGTTTTGAATTTGATAATTTTTAATTAAAATTTATAAATATGTGAAAAATTAATTACTATAAACACATTATTCACACTAAAAAATTAAAATGTATATAAGTTCCTTATTTATCATTTTCTTGTGACAGTAAAATTTCAAGTTTAAGAACCATTTCTTTAATACCTACAGCAAGTGATAAAAAATGAATTAGCAATGCAGAAATTGATAAATATATAATTGTCTTTTATCTCCAACATGAAATTCTAATTTAATCCTTTTTCCAAAAAATCATGCTATTATGCGGTTTATACTACCTTATGGCATACTTGTTGAATTGAATAACTAGCAACTAAGAGTTTGGATAATTAAAAAATTTTTAACACTCAGATATTAATATTTTTATCAAAGCTAAGTGGTTTTGAAGTTGTTTTTAAAGGATAATGTATATATAAAGAAAGAGGAAAGAGTATAATTTACTTAAATATGTAAAAGTCATACTGCACAATATTTTTTTAGAAAAATCAAATAAAAAGCTCAGTTCATATTATAGAAAAAAAGAACTTTTAACAACAAAAAAAAAAAAAATTTAGTTGCAATTTTTTAAAAATGTTTTTACTTATAAAAGCTATCCTGCCATCACAATAACATTTTTCAAAACAAATGTTTAAAATTTTATACAAATATTTTTCAAAATTTTGCACTTTGAATAAATCAAAATTTTTGTTTTATATACACAATTTACTTCAGTTTCTTGCTTGAATTTTATATGACTTTTGAAGAAATTCAGATATTTTTATGACATATAATTATTATTTGAAACTTCAATTCAAATATGGTCTAAGTTTTTTCAAATTTATATAATACATTACTCATAAAATCTCTGATGTATGCCATTCTTCAGAGGGAGAAATTATCTTAATATATACATTTAAAATATTTTCTACTTATATTAACCACAAAGCCTGTTTTGCCAAAATTTACCTAACATTCAAATGTATTTTTAAGCAAACACTTTAGTACATTTAATGAAAACTTTTTCTTTTCTTTTTCTCAAAATACATTTGAAAAAAAAAAAAAAAAAGTTAAAGTAGAAGGAAAAAAAACTACTTTAAGAAAAATGCCTTATCATTAACACAATATTATGTGACCTCCATGTGTAGAGTATTACAGTTTGCAAAAGTATTTATTTACATTCCAAATGGTTTAATTTTTTTCTGTTTTCAATATTTTCTTATTTTCTCTCTAATGCAAAACATAATCATACAACTTTGCACATTATATGAAAAATTACAAATCTATTGAATGTATTTTTTTTAATTTTAGAGAAGTAGTATGATAAATTATAGTTTTTCAACTAAAACAAAAGAAGTTTATACTAATGCAGGAGTGGGAATCCAAAAATAACCAGAATTTATTATTATTTTGCATATTTATACAACTCTTCATTAGCCCCCTACAAAGTATTGACCATGTACATTAACGCATTTGCATCTTAACACTTTTGTCACTGCTCTAAACAGTTCTGGAACTTTGGAGGCAGGATATTGCTGAAAGCCATTAGCATGTTTTATTTGACTTCATCCACGTCACTGAATCACTTTCCTTTCAGACTTCTCCTCATCCATGAAAACAAACCAAAAAAAAGTCTGACGGAGCCAGATTGGATGAATCAGGTGGATGAGACACAAGCATCATGTTGTTTGTCAAAAAATGTCGGAGCCTCAAAGCTGTATGAGCTGGAGCATTGTCACAAAGGTGCTTGAAGATACATTCATTTCCTCAGAAAGTCAATGGTCTTTTGACAGTCTTCATGAATTGCACGTTTGATTTTGTCAATGTTTTCGACATTTCTTCCTGTTGTAGGACACCCTGGGCGTGGCATATCATCAGTTGACATGTTGCCAGGTTTGAAACAGGAAAGACCTGCAAACCTGTGATTTTGCCAAAGTATCATCATTAAAGGCTTGCTCAAAGATGCCAATGGTCTTGGCTGTAGTTTTCCCAAACAGAAAGAAAAACACCACACACAGTTTGTTCTTTGTGATTGGCCATCTCACTAATCCCCAAAGGGTTGAAACACACATAACAGAGCATCACAAATAATCAACGTAACTCAGACTGACCAAAGCACACTAATGATAGTAAGAAATCTCCAGATAACAACACCTAACAGCCCAACATGGAAGTATAAAGCATATGTGTGCAGTTGTTTAGTTCCGGTTATTTTGGGGTTCCCCCCACCCCAAAAATAACAGAAAATACGTTCATTTCTTACAGATTCATATGTTCTCATTTTTAAAATATGAGAACTATTCTTTAGCTATATTCTATAAAGAATCTACCAAAAATTATTTAATAGAGTTGAATTTAATTATTTTTGAATATTTGATTCATTTACAATAAATCTGCATAAAAAAAAGGATTACAAATAAATGTGATAGATCTTTTTTTAACATTTGTACTAAATATCTTAGCAATGATAGTTTTTCAAATCAAAAGTGATATAATGATTTGAGACTAACCATTTTGTTTATTTTGAGTTTAAGAGTAAAAAATAAAACTGCATTAACAGGATAAATTGATTTTACCTTTCTGAATTTTAAAATATATTTCACTTTCCTATATATATATCTTTTTAGTTTTTTCAGGCAAGTTTTCAATTCTTTTTGTAAGTCGTTTATATAAATAATTTTATCCTGATGAATATCAATAAATAATTCCACAAGAACTAAAAAAAAAACAAAAAACAAAAAAACGATATACTGTGGCATAGTAATAAAATTGGTTTGAAATATATTTTAGAAATTACATTACAATTAATTATTGATTTTTAAAACTTTAGCAGTTACAGTTAATTTTTTTTTTTATGTAGTACTTCCTTAAAGCTAACTTTTTGAATATACTGATTTATTGTTCTTTTACATCCATTAGCAATGAATCATTTTAAAAGCTTTTTATAATAAAAAATACTTTTTTCTTCAACATTAGTAAAAAATATATATTTACATTCACACCATATTTATATGCAAAATATAAACACCATATTTATATATAAAAAACTTTTTGGAAAAAAATTACATTTAATTTGATGATTTTGATAAAAGACATGCAGGTAACTCATCTATTTTTATTGAAACTAAAAAAATTTTATTCAACAACTTTTAGAAAAAAAAAATAAATAAAATAACATTATTTACTAAAAAAGCATGAAAGAAAAAAAATTTTCTGGAGTAAATTTTAGTTACTCATGTTTCATTCTGCATGTAAATTACTGCTTTAATGAATACTAAAGCAGTAATTTCTATGTATTAATATAATAGATATTAATTTTCCTTCAAGTGATGTTTTGAATTCAGATACATATACATGTTTGTAACTTTAAAAGACATACTTTTTTAATTAAATTTAATCCAAAAATTTGTAGAATTGAAAAGTTTTTACCAAGATCCCACGAGAAATTTGTATTCTCTCTATTTATATATATATATGGTTTAAGATTTGGCAAAAATGTCTATATTCATGAATATATTTAATTTTTTAAAGTAATATTTTGCATAAGCTACTGTTTTCAGAAGAAGTGTACAAAAAGCATGCTTTATTCTTCCTATGATTCTAAAAGTAATGAAGTGCTTACCTTAACATTAATTTATGAAACAAAGCTTTAATCAATATGGAGATTTGGCACACACTATAGTTTTAAAATGCATAACATTTTTGCTTTGACATATTCTTTCATTTTTACAATTCATAAAATAAACTTTTTGGGAGTACATTTTCTAAATTCCAAAACTTTTTGTTATAGTTTCAAGACTTCCTTACACAATATACAACCATCAAAGTATAATAAATTAAAAAAGAATCAAATTTATATAATAAATATGTAACAAAACTAATTTATACTGGTAGAGGTATAGAGAATTGTATACCAGGTTGAATAATACATATATCACATTGCAATTTAAAAATAAAATGTACTATTTCATAATGTTTTTGAAGGAAAGAAAATACCAAAAAAAAAAAAAAAAAAAAAATACTTCTACAGATGAACTTATAAATCCTGCAGAACAAAGATAAAACAGATGAATTTCAGACCACATTGTAGGCATTGATGCATTTCTCAGTAATTAAATTATTGACAACACATTAGCAATTTTATAATTAAAAAAATTACCTTTAGAAGAACTGTAGATTGAAAAGCTACACTTTTTCCTTTCAGATGTGATGATTCATATAGCTAAGCAAAAAATCCAAGAAAATTGCTAAAAAGTAATTTTGAAATCTGCAACAATTAAAATTTTTTTGATTACACACAAATAATTAACAAAATATGATAATGCATAAATATTTTTTCAACAATATAACTTTATTAACCCCTTCCTATCTTTTCTCGAGCTGAGCTCTGGCAGGTAAAACGTACCATACCGGCTCATCTCGAGTGTAGCTCGGGCAATGTGAAAATTTACACTGCGCAATCCTGAATTATTTCAGACACTTTTTATTTTATGGTTTTGAATAATTGAAAAGTACCGCTCGGTGGAATTTTTGGCAAAAAGTGGGCATCCTTTTGCAAATCACCCCTCTTCATACTAGCCTGAAAGAAACTTTGATGACTACATTCGCCCACCAGGAAGAAAACTATCCAACATAACAGTGTATTTATCTGCTGTTCAATGAGAGACAGTAAGGGAAGATGTCAGAAAAGAAACAAGATACTACAGTCCAGATTATGATATTGAGTCATGTGCAGTACCATGTTTTTGATTTCATCATATACACAGCAAAATTTTGCTTAATAATTTCAGAATCATTTATGTAAATACAAAAGATGTACATAAAATTTGTAATTCAAGATACAAGCTTGGTGTTCTAAGCTTTATATTTATAGTTAATATGAATAGACTCCAAAGTCTAATGATTTCTGCCATACCGAAAGCCAACTTTACAGGCAAATTACTCATGTATTTGAATAAATTTTTTTGCATTAATTTTTAAGAAATGTTTCATGCCAATGGTGCTATTATGTTCAAAATGATGTGTTTGAAAATAAGCATTACAAAAATTGACATTTTTTAATCCATAATCCTGAAGTAAAAAGGGCCAGAAAGGGGTTAAAAACTGAGTACAATAAATAAGATATACAGATAAATATAAAAGTATTGCTGCAATGCAATTTATAAAAGAAAAAAAATTTTTTTTTTAAGTAAATAAATAATTACAAAGGATTACAATTTTACGTGACAAAATGATGATTTAATGCATTACAGTAAATGTGAATAATAGAAATAAATATTTATTGGTTATCAAAAGCCAACAAATTAATGAATTATAAAATTTGCAACATTTAAGATTAACATTTCAATTATTAAACATCTTAAAATTTGAAAGCATTTATAAAACTAAGTTTTGTAAAAAGTCTTCTGTTAATAAAATGTCAATGAATTAATAATTGTCAAGATTGTTCATTTTCAAACCATAACAATGGAATAAGATAATTTTTATATGTAAGTTGAGAATGAGTACAGTAATCTATTTTCAATATTTTTATTTTGAACTGCTCAGATTTAGTTCTATAGAACATTAAAGACACTTATTTTAAAAAGACACTGAGCTAAAAAAAAAAATGACAAACTGTAATTCTATTTTATAGCCCACCAACATGCAAACAAATTACACTTTAATTGTATAACGAATAATTTTGAAACAGGATAAAATTTCACACTATAAAAATATATAATAAAACAAAATATTTAATAATTTTAATACTGTAACAATATTTTGATAATGCTAATTTTTCTGCTAAAATGAATATTATCTAAAATGGCTCATTCCAACTTTTCAGAAAATTTTAGGGTAAAAATAACACATCTCAAAATTTCTTTGAAAAAAGTCCTATTTTCTATAGCCATAAAAAAAATTATTGTAATAAAAATTGCCACATATTAAAACATTCCAATATCAGACAAATATTTAAAAAGTAAAGAGTTTTCAACACTAATTAATTTCTCTGAGTTAGTTAAAAGATCAAAGAAAGACAACAAAGAGAAGAAGCAATAATTGTTATAATTCAGTTTGAGCTCTACATTTTAGGTATGGCAAGTACTAATTAATAATATATATTTTAGCAAAATATCAATAAGTTTTATCAACATATGGATCACATTTCTTTACAGCCAATTTTATTTAAAACAAATGTAAATAATATAAAAATGAAAATAGAATTTAATATTGATAAAAAAATTTTTTTTACAAAGAATATGAGAAAAAAGCATTTAGTAAAAATAAAACAAATACAAAAAAAGGGAATGATTTACAAACAGTTACATTGTTACCTCTGTTAGTGAAAAAACAACGAACTATTGATAATGTAAAAATTATATAAGTTTCCAGGCAGCTGAAAAAGTAAAACGAATATAAATACAAATGAAATAAAAAGACATTTATAATGAAGTATACATCACTTAAAGCATGTAAAAATATGGACAAGTTTATTTCATGAAATAATAATAAACCTGTGTACCTAGGTCCACTTTTTTACAATGTACAAAAACAGAGCCACTGGTATCTTTAAAAATGTGAAACTGATATGTAGTCATCATTCTAACTACCATCCCATTAGAGTTAATATAAGTACTTAAAATAATAAATTCTGTGAAATAAAAGGTTTTTAAAAAATTTCACAAAAGCTGCTGCACCTAAGGCCTTTTTCTAGAAGTTAGGTTTCATTATTAATGAATTACATGTATTTTCATTCAAAATTATTGTTTAAAAAATTTGTTGCAAAAGTGAGCAGCATACAATGTTGCTCTGAAGCACCAACAGATTATGGTTTGGGCAACTTAAACACAATATTTCTGCTGTCAATTTCATAAGTTTCTTCTTTATCATAAAGAAGAAACTTATATGAACATGCAATATTCTTCAGAAATTTAACACTACAGTGTTCTTCCTTAACATCTATTATTTCTGCCACATAAAAATGCTTAGTTTTTATGCCTTGTATTTTTTTTAAACAAAAATCCTTCTTTTTCGATAGTATCCCTTACATCAGCCACAGTAGAATTTGCATCATCAGTGGAATGAGAATTTTCAATATCTGATAAATTTTTTTTTTTTAAAGTTTTTTGTGTGTGGTTATTTTAATTGCAGGATGTTTTTTGTTTTCTTCCTTTTCTGGAATATCTAACAAAATTCTACAACTTTCTGGTTTTTGGGCACCTCTGTTGGATTTACTTCGAGAATTATGCTTATTAGAAATTATTTAGAATTATGCTTCTGTTTTTATAACTAAAAGGAATTTTTTTTTAAATAAATGAATTTTAATGTTTATATAAACAAAATAAATCGTGAATAATTATAATAATGGTAGCAAACATATTGAAAGTTTCAGAATAAAACATACACTCCTCTCACATTTAAATAGCATCCAATAATAATTAAGGCCATTTTCCTCCTTTTCTCATAAAAACTTTAAAAAAAAAAATAATAACAAAGAAAATTAATTGCCATTGTACTTAGGGAGATGGACCTGGGTACAAGGCAACTATGTGACCCTTAGATACAAGACTAGGTAATTTCAAACAAAATGTCTTCTGCAGAAAAACCCACAAGGAGAGGGGATTTATTTAAAATCTAATTTAGTACTTTATGTTACAAACAAATTATGTACTAGAATTCAAAGAAAAATATTTGACTTATCTTTGTACAACAATAAAAAGAGATGAACTGCAAAATTGTACTTCAGACCATGTAAAAATGTTTTTCATTTATAACTTGTCACAGCTTTCTTTTACAAAATTTCAAAATGAATGCCAAAGTAGAGATTGGTGTTGTCACTTACCCAACTGAGTAATAAAACTTAGAACTAAATATTATTCAAATAAAATGGGGTGGCCCTAGGTACACAGGTCTCCCCTACAGAATTTATTTGAATAAGTAAGCATTAAATTAAAATAAATCTGCAGGTGTAAGACTAAAATTATACAAGTAGCAGATTTGATTTGTTTCAGGTATTAAAAAAATTAGGATGCAATAGCTACCAAAAGATAATATACTTTTACTACATATGTCAAACATGTAGTGTACAAAAAAATTATCTTGATAATATTTGAGCTTTCCATTGGTATGAGGTATTTTCAAATTCCAATTGCTCAAAAAATTCATAAATTTAGGTTTTTATTTTATTTACTCAACTCTATTTACAGTTGGAGAGATTTAATTGTTTGAAGAAAGAAAATAGTATTTATTCTGCTTTCCGCTTTTGGTTATACATATCTAAGTAAAAAAAATCTTTCCCCATATGAAAAATATTCCAAGTCTGCAAAGAAATTGTTTAACAATTGAATGCTCAGAATCGTGTCAAACCGAAAGTCACAAGCACTAGGTTCGCAATAAAATTTTTATTTAACTATAATGAAGGGAAATACTTATATTTTATGTTGTCTATTTCTCATTTGAAAAAATATATTTAAAAATATATAATATATGTACAATTTTAATTTTTATTATTTTTGTTGGAGAAAAAGTTACATTTTATGCTGTTTCTTTTTATGTTAAGAAATATCTGCAAATGATGCAAACTAAACAAATAATAAAACTGTAAATCTATATTATTGACCTCTATTCTCTAACTTTGCATGCACTATCACAGGGATTGAATTGTTTCAAAAATGTCCTACTCTGTGGCATGTTGAATAATATTGGAAGATTGGTTTGGCGCGCTGCAGCAAAAAAGGTTGCCGATCCCTGTGATACATCATTCGGGTGGATCCTAGCAGGGCACACTGCTTGGCGACAATTTTTTTGGCGCAAAAAAATTGATGATAAAGTTTACAATATGGTAACCCTGCTAAATTTTAGGGAATAGTAACCCTATTCGGACCGGAATTTTTGGACAGCGGTCATATTTTTTCTGATGGTCAACTTGAAGACGTGTAAGGTTTTTCTAGAAAGCTGAAATTGAAGGAATGCATGATTTTTTTTTCTTTTTTTTAAAGTGAAACAACTACTGAAAGAATATTTGTTAGAGAGAAAGGAAGATGCGTTGATAAATTCAATTAGGACGATGTTTTTTCTCACTATTGCAGCTGAGAAGCAACGGTTTTTCTGTTTTCTTCTTGAAGCCATTATGGATACCACGTTTTCTTTTTTGAAGCTGGACGAATGGATATTTTTTTCTTTTGAAGGAAAGATGTAAGAAAGAAATGCTTGCTTTGAGAATGAGTGAACGATTGAAAATATTTCGGTAGGTATGGATGGTCCGAAATATGAAAATAATTTGTTTTGAGAGAGGGAAATGGAGATCGTTAGTTCATCCGCCCAAGGCATTCATATTGGATTTCTTTTCCCAATGTAGCGTTTTAGAAGCGATGCTTTTTTAGTTTTTCTTGTTGAAGCTGTTTTAGAAACCACGTTTTTTTCGTAAAAACACAACGGATGGATTTTTTTTCTAAATAAAAGGTAAGAAAGTAATGATTGTTTTTGTATGAATGAAGAATTGATAATCTTGTAATGGATGCTTTAAATTTGCATTTAGTATCTTACTTTTGATTTTATGTTTCCCTTGTTGACCGTTTTGGAAACTACGTTTTTTTAAAATGTTTTTCGTCTCTTGACGCCATTTTGAAAACCACGTTTTCCCTTCTTGTTTACGTCTCTGACGCCATTTCGAAAAACGCGGTTTTTTACTTGGCGCCATTTGGCGAAAAACTTCTGTCGCCAAATACAGCAGTGTGCTGTGCTAGGATTTTACCCATCATTCAACATGGAAATGATTACACATAAAATACAGTGATTTTATTTTGGGTAGTGTTTTTTTTAGTTCTAACATATTTCTGTGTAGGTCACATGGTCTCTGTTCATGATTGTTACTCCTTATTTTAAAGCAACCAATGTTTAAAATCAAATTTACAATTTACTAAAAACAATCTTATAGCAGATTTTGAAAAAAACACACATTATTTAAATCTTTTTAAAAACACATTCACATTTGCTCTTTAAGCTAATTTAATGACAGAATGTGGAATCTGTTTTAATAAATTCTTTGTTCATGCCACTTATACAGTTAAGAAAAAAATGGCTATAAAGTACAATTTGAACATTTAAAAAAAATTTGAACAAAGAAAAATGAGTGTTTCACTAAAATACATGACAATGGGCTTAATTTCACATACAGATGACATTGATTTGTTTCATGAAAACAATCAAGTGATGGTTTTACTATCATGTAGCAAATGTTAGAATAAATGTGCCACTTGATAGAAGTTTTGTAAGAAAGAAAAGTTAGTTAAAAGAGACCAAGTTTAGCATTGCACAAATTTTAGTCATGACAAATATGAGAGTACAAAAAATACAACCAGAAATTCATATGTATATCAATTTGTAGAAATCAGATTGAATTACTAAAGATATTTGACAGTTGTGTATTAGTGTCACTGCAACCAAATTGGCACCACATGAATTGTGCCATTTTCCACAAAATCTGATTGATATCAAGATACAATTTAGGTACATGGTGCAGATTTTGCCGTGGTGACGATAATACACAAGTACCAGATTTTCATTGGTGTTACTAAAAAGGTTTATTCTCCTTCAGAAAAATTAAATAATACAACATTGAAAATAGCACTACAAGTAATTAAAGTCATAAATTTTATCATAATAATAAAATCTTATCTGTTAGTGATTAAATTGATGCTTTACACAGCCTAAGTGTGCTTAATTTTAATATATTGCTACTTTTGATGACTTACTATGAATATTATTAGTTTTTTTACTCCTTTTACTAAGTGATCTTGGCATGAATATGAAAGCTGATTCCGAGGTAAATGTTAGTAATATTAATTAAAGTTTAATCAAACACTATTAGTTGAAGTTGTATATCATCGATAGAATGACTTCAGTTTAAAAATAACGAATTAAAATACGCAATACTATTCAAAGGTAGAGAGAAATAAAAAGTAAATTGAACATACCATGTTACCTCATGCTATTAGTTTTTTATTTAGCATTCGTCTGAAAACATATAGTTACGGTTGCAGTCAAACTGGAAAGTGATTTCGAAAACTAGAAATTAAAAATTTAAGAGAGGCAGCAATTAATTCAAAAACAAATGTGATGCTCGAATGTTCTGTTACGATCGTTGTAAAAAGATTTGTTTTTTTATTTTCAAAATGAATGAAATTATAAATGTGATTTAGTTAAGCATTTAGTTAAGTATATCTGGCAACGATTTCGATGTTTTGTTTCTTTCGTTTTGTTGCCGATTGGTGTTATCTTGTTATTTATGTTATTTTTGGTGGCCGGCAGGCGAGTGCAGATTACCTCGCCACTGTTTAACCGAATATCTTTTCGCTGGAAAATGGTAAGTTTAATACTTAAGTTTAAAAATGTGATAAATAATTGTACAGCTTATTCATTTTGAAATCTAGCGCTGTTTTTTAACACCTGTTGGAATGAAAAATTTTGCTGTTTTATATAACCGTCCCCCCCCCCCCCGAGCTCTGATGTAATACAAATATTTTGAGATAATTTCAGTTCTTGTTTTGTGATGTTAAGATTAAATGTTTATGCTTTTTTATTAGGGTTTTGTTGGTATTAAAAGTTTTCAATTAAAAATGCATTTGTTTCAAATGAAGGGGGTATAAATATTAAAAAATTTACTGAATGAAACAAAAGTTTGCTACCTCAAAGTTTATAATTATTGCTGTTGGATGAAAAGTTATCATTGATTTGTTGTTCAGAAGATGCATTTTTGGGGTTTTTCTTATTTAAGATATAGTTATATAATATATATTTCTTATTTAAAGATAGTTCTTTGAAAATATTTCATAACAAGAATAGTAGTTTTCAGCATGAAATAAAAAAAATTCAGTTTCATATTTTTGTATCAAAATAAATCAATCATAGCTGTTTTTTTTTTAATCAGAAAATGTACATTTTTGTGTATCTTTTTAAAATTTATTTTTAATTCTGTATAAATAATTATAATTTTTGAACAATGGTTTTATGGTACTTTATTTGAAGATTAAAAAGTAAGTGAGTTGCCCATGTTAATACAGAAATATTTATTAGTTCATGTTTACAAAATGTAGCCGCAGTTATCGAATAGTCATCGTGGCAAATTTGTGACTCATATTTTTGTCAAGTTATGGGTTCAAATCCTTGTACCACTATAGACCTACCATATTCAGGCTGATGCATGTTAAATCTGTCAAAGTTCAAATTCCTCGCATTGGTATGAGAGTTTGGAGCATTGGGTTGTTAAATGGTTAAAGATGGTTTTAAAAATTACATTAGAGATGTTAAAATTTGGAAAATTGTTTTCTACATGAAAGGAGAAAAAATATTTTTATAGAATCTTTTAATTCTTATGTATTAACATCACTGCAAACAAATCTGCATTATGCAAATGGTGCCATGATATCATTACAGCTAAAGAGAGCAACAAAAAAAAAGAAGAAAGATTCTTACTCGTGTACTTGAAATAAAAAAAAATCAATGAGATTTTGGTGGAAAATATCATGTTTCATGTGTTAATTATTTACTTATTTATTTTTTGATTTAAATGTGTTTATTAATTTTGGCTAAATATCTTAATAATATATTAATATATATTAAGATTATTTATCCACTTCTTTTATGTGACAATGAAAGATTAATGAATACATATTAGAATAATAAATGATTTTTATAATATTGCATATACACTGACAGGGTAAAAAATCCCTACAAGAAAGATTTGTGCTAGATAAAGAAAATTTGGTAGACATGTTTATATATCTGAACAATGACATTGATTCAAATTTCGGGCTAAAGTGTAGCACTGGTAGTGCCACTCAGAACTTGCAAATCACGATTGCTTTAAATGCATGCTGTAAAGTTCATGAGCATTATTTTTTCTCTGTGAAATTTGACATATTGAGTTGATGTTAGTCAAGAATGTCTTTAAGAAGACGAAGCCATTATCAACAATTCACCGAGTTGGAACGAGGCTGTGTATTAGAGCTATGAGAAGGTGGATTTTCTTTCTGCAATATTGCAGAAAGACTTGTCCAGAATGTATCTTTTGTGGGATTGCTGGAAACAGTGGTCAGGGGGTAATACTGCTTCAAGAAGACTGGGTTCTGCGCAGCCATGTGGTGCTACCAAGAGGAATGATTGCCATATTTGGTGTACAGCTGTGCTGCATCATAGTGTGTCTGCAGAAGAAATTCAAGCTGCCGTTGGTACCATGTTGACACAACAGACTGTTTGAAATCTTTTACTTCAAGGACAGCTTCAAGCCATGTGCCCTATAGCGTATGTTCCATTGACTCCCAAACCATTGCCGATTGCAACACCAATGGTTTTAAGCCAGAGCTCATTGGAATACAGAATGGAGATCTGTTGCATTTTCTGATGAAAGTAGGTTCTGCCTTGGCGCCAGGGATGGCCATCTGTTAGTCAGAAGGAGGCCAGGTGAATGTTTGCAACCAAACTGTCTGCGGCCTAGACACACTGGACGTACACCTAGAGTGATGGTCTGAGGAGCTATGGTCCTATGACAGCAGGAACACCTTCATAATTATCCCTAAAACACTGACTGAAAATTTGTACATCAGTCTGGTAATTCATGAACAGCATTCAAGGGGGAGTTTTCCAACAGGATGACACTTGTTCTCTCACTGCAGTTGTAATGCAACATGCTCTTCAGAGTGCTGGCATGTTACTTTGGCCTGCAAGATTATTAGACCTATCTCCAATTGAGCATGTATGGGATATCATTGGATGACAACTCCAGCATCATCCATATCCAGAACTGTCCGTCCTAGTACTGACACAAGTACAACAAGTATGGAACTCCATACTACAAAGTGACATTTTGCACCTGCATGACATAATGCATGAAGGCTTTCATTTAAAATTCTGGAGGTTACACCAGTTATTAATGTAACAGCATTTCTCATTTGAAATGCATTTTCCTGATCTTGAAATTTGAATCAATTTCATTACTCTACACTAATGTTTTCTTAGTGTTGGGATTCCCTCCCCCCCCCCATCAGTGTATTTTCTTTTATACTGTACTTGGTGAAGTCATGTGTTATAGTCATTGGCTTGACAGAAACGTTACCTTTTTGTTTTAATTCTGCAAACTTTTTTCTAAATTATTCTTATATGTAAGATTTTCTCTTAAAGTGAGCTAAGAATTTTTATTTTATATTTAAATTATTTCAGTTTTGTCATTGTGCTTACACATATCAAGCAGTTTCCAGTAGAATAAACTTTTTGTTTATAGCTCATTTTAAGTTATGATAAATACATTCATTTGAAAACATTGTTATTGTTTTGTACCCTTCATCAGGTTCTCACTTTATTGCAGTTTAGTTGGCTTTTAAGTACGATTTTTTTTAAAACTTTTGTAAGTTGAGAGGATTAAAAAATCGTATATAATCATCGTATGGTAATTTTACGATAAAAAATCGAATATACCGTATCGTAATTTTTCAAACTGCTCTCAGTCGTTCTTAATCCTTGCTTTTTTAAAAAATGAGCAGTTATACTTATTTCTATGAAATAAAATAAATTTCAGTTTGTGAGATGAACAGAAAAACTGGTTGTATTCATTTGCTTTTAAATTGATAAAAATAAAAATCTGATATTTAAATACTATAAACTGAAATTTCTTTTCTTCAATTAGTTATTAGTAATATTTTAGTAACTTTAGTCTCCGATTTTCAGTTAAAATTTTCAACACCATTGCAGTATAATTTGAAGTTTAAATTATAATCTTTTTTCTTGTTGTGTATTTCCAGAAAGTAATTTTTTTACTAAATACTACTACATTTGTTACTTTTAATGATGCATATTTTTATGCACTTCTTAGTAATCCCAATGAAAAATATTATTTAGTACAATTCTTATATATATTTATTAAAAATAATTTTAATTTTTTAAAAATTTAATTTTAGTGTAGCATATTTTGACACAAAAGAAATGTTTTATTCTATTTTTAGTATATACTCATAAAAATCTGTAAAGTCTGTAGAAATTAAGGAGAAATGTATGGAAAGAAAACTTTCTGAACTCTTGGATTTTATCCCTAATAAAAATATACTCAAATAATGTACTAAAAAATAGGAACAAACTTTCCCATCTCATGTAATGTCTTCCCGTCTGGAGTACTTGGAAAAATATTCTCCTTGAGTCCAGTTTGCTACGAGTCAACTGAAGATTCATATTTGTTGCTTTGGTGTGGAGGCTCTTTTATTATCATTATTTCCTATAAGCAGGGACATTTAGAAATAAAATTTTAGTTACTAATATTTCAGCGCATATCTTTTTGATTTTTATACAAAAAGGATTAATTTTGAATGGATCAAAATATCTGCAAACTGAATGGGAGAAAAAGGTTTCTTTCTTCAGAAACACATAAAAATGCATACCTCCTTTATCTTAATTCTGACAAGAAATGCTGAAATATAATGTCCCTTTTTTTAATAAAATGTATGCTGTCACCTTGTAACTGTAAATTAACTTTATTAAATTTAGTTATATTTTCCAAATTACTAAACTCATAAAAAAAGGTAAAATTTGGTTTTCAATTTGAGTAAATTTTCTATTAAAATGAAAGTCACGATGTGGTTTAATGAGAGGCACTATCGTAGTTCCAAATTATTTTTTCGCTGACGTGGACCCCTTGAAGGTCGTCCTTTTAGAATCACTGTTTAGACCACTTTTGGAATCACTGCTGTAAATTATGTTCTATGATCCTTAAATAAAAATGCATGATAAATATAGGGTGTTTCATATTGAATGGGACAAAAAGAAAGCATGATTGTGAACGTTGTAATTAATTTTTTTAGAAAATTCAAATTTACCTCAAAACTACATTTATTCAAGTTTCTACAGGTGTTCAATATGTGCCCCTCCGGTGACACAGCAAATGTCTACACGGTAATCAAGCTCCTGCCACACTCGTGATAGCATATCCCCCGTGATGGAGTTCAACACTGCAGTTATCCGCTGCTTCAGTTCCTCTAAGTCCTGAGGAAGTGGACGCACAAACACCTTGTCTTTAACGAAACTCCAAAGAAGAAAATTTGTGCGAAAATGTCTTTGCACAACAGTTACCGAGGATGTTTTGGCATATTCGAAAACGCTTTCTCCTGCATGGACGACATTTTGTTTAACAGCGCCTCTAGTGGCGAGTTCGTCATTCGATAATTTTTCCCTTTTGCCAAATAAAATTTAAATAATTGTAGTTGCAGAATAAATTTGTTTCGGCTGAATAAATCTATTACGGCAGTCACACTGCGCTATTCTTTTTGTCCCATTCAATATGAAACACCCTATATTAAAAAGGTTTTAAGTGCACCATTTACATGATCATTCTCAAAGAATAATTAACAGTGAAGTAGGTGCATTTATTTTCTCAGTTTTATTTTTAGTTTTATTCATATAAGTCAGAGCTGTTTACTTTTACTTTACATTTCTTGTACAACTGACTTTTTTGGAGTTTACTTCTTAAGAATCGATTTTCATATAAAGCCCACGGTATGGAAATACTATGAGGAGTGAAATTTAAAAAAAGTGTTAACAAAAAAGTTAGAAGAAAGAAGGAAGAGTTTCTATCATTTCTTCATTTTTAGAATTGCGATCGTTTTCCCCCCATCAATATCAGACAAAAAATAATTACAGAATCAGAAAGATCATTTATTTCTCCACGATACGATATAATTGTTTTACAAAATAACGAAATTTTGCATTTTTTACGATTTTTTCTAAAATGAGCCAATATTGATGCATTTTTGTGAACAGAGTTTTTCAATCGTTCTGTACGAATTTCTTACAATCAGAATGTATCGAAAGTCTGTACTACAAAAGTCCGTACTTTGTTCTTTTCGAATCAGGGATTTAAAATATAAAATACAAATTTTTTTTTGTGATTTTTCAAAAAATACTAAAAATTTTAACTAAACATTGAATAACTTCTGTATTTATGAACATAATCACACGAAACTTTTTTTCCAAGTGTCAAATGTTGTTATCCATGTTTTGCTTAAAAATTGAAATAAATGCTTACAATTTACGGATTTAAAAAAAATTTGTATTTTTCGTCTAATAAACTTTTTGCAAAAAAATCATTTAAGTAGTTTTTCTTTTTTTTCGTTTAAAAATTACTGTTATTTGTTATCTATAAGGGAAATTTGGAGAGTAGATTTTAAAAATTAACCCTCAAAAAAATTAAAACTTAAAAAAAAAATTCTCAAACTAAATTTTCTAGCGTTTTTTTAGCGTAATTGGCGTTGAAAACCCTTTTTCGAGCCAAGCGACAGTTCATGCCTTAGCTCTTTTGTCAAAGAAGTTGACTACAACTGAAAATCGCCAAATTTGGTGATATGTGTTTAATTTTGATTTGGTGTATTGAATAGCAAAGTAACGAATGTTTATCAAAAATAAGTTTTTTGTTTCAACAACACAACCAATATACTCCGTTAGAATATTCCCTTTGTAGCGGTATCTTCATAAGTCAGTTACAGCCTCCGGACAGAGTTGATAGAGTTTACTAGGCTTTCTATACTGTTCATTTTACTACAATTGATCAAATTATGATCAATAAAGTGGATGGAGAGAATATGATTCTCTTTTTCTCATCTGCCAGTCTCTGGGCACATGCATGGGATCTCCGTGGTAATATTGTGCAAAAAGCACACATTTTGATATTATCAGAAACATGGTTTCGCTATGAGGAATTAGTTGAAATTGAAAATTTTAAATGTGCATAACACAGTACAGACGACCATGTATTAATCGTGGGGACGGGGTCGACATCTATCAAAACGTACGCGATTCACAACGTAAGCTTATTGGCAATCATGATGATTTGGGGAGAAGAAACGTACCCAGTACGGTTAATCAAACTAAATCTAACTTGGGAGGTATATGCGCCGTGAGATACACTTTACCTAACGGTAAACCCATTGTTGTCGTCAAGGTTTATATTTCTGTCAATCAGAACGTTACTGACATTATAGATTATATCCACGAGACATTATCATATACAGAAGGTAGTTCGAAGCTACTGGGGAAACAGTATCATGTATTTCCACTTATACTTTGTGCCGATTTCAATATTGATTTCGATAAAGATGAGGGATTGGGATTAATCCAGTTTTTGAAATCTCAGCCTAATTTGGGTTTTGTTTCTGGTAGAGCACTGGGGACGACTAGGTATAGTAACCATTGATGCGATATTTTCACGATCCGTAAATCACGTATCTGCCGACGTTCACGTATCATACTTTAGTTGCTACAAGCCTCTTGTCACAGTGATTAATAATGGCGAGAGTATTAATGTAATTAATACTCAAAGTGAGAAATTAATAGTGAAGTAAATCAACCTTCTTAACAATGTACTCAAGTACTATGAGTAACATACATTTATGTAACATAATTGGTGTATATTATTTTACACATTTTTTTATTTTACCGAATCAATATGAAAAATATGAATAAGAAAATACATCTATGGTTTCAGTACAGTAGCGCACACGAAAATTTTTCAAGGGGTCGAAAGTTTCCCAACTCGTATCATATCTCAAGACAACACCAATGGATTCTTCTGATTTTGTTAACAAAAAACAGTAAAAAACAATTTTTTGAATTAATAATTAGCATTAATTAATAAAATAAATTGCTAATTACAAATATTTAATTAAATTTTACGTTATATATATCTAATATATAAAATTCTCGTGTCACAGTGTTCGTAACCGAACTCCTCCGAAACGGTGTGGCCGATTTTTATGAAATTTTGTGCATATATTCAGTAGGTCTGAGAATAGGACGTAAACTATTTTTCATTCCGATATTGTAATTAGTTAAAAAGATATTAATTAAAAACCTTAAAACGCTTGTCTTAACCCTGCGCGTTATTTTTCCCGCCTAGCGTCGGGAATGAACAGAGGGTGAAATTTTTCGGTATTCTCGACGTTATTTAAACAGCCATCCAATTTTTATTTTTTAAATAAGACAAAAAATAATAACAGAATAGGAAAGATCATTTCTTTCGCCACGATACAGTATAATTTTTTTTGCTAAATAATGATATTTTCTATTTTTTAAGTTTTTTTTTAAAAAAATATTTAAAATTGATGCGTTTTTATGAAAATTATTTCGAAATTGTTGCGTATGAATTTATTTTCGTGTTATGAAAACGATATTCTACACTAAATAACTTCAAGCCTTTTTCTTTTAGAACCAGTTATTTAAAAAATAAAATGCCCAAAACTTTTTTTTAAAAGATTTTTCGAAAAATTGTCGAAATTTTTAATTTAACATTGAATAACTTTGTTATTTATTTAGATTATCATACGAAACTTTTGTTGCGTTTGTAGAATAGTGTTATCAAACTTCTGTGCGAAAATTGAAAAAATTGCTTAAAAATTACGTATTTAAAAGAAAAAAATTGTGATTTTCGTAAAATAACGTTATTGCAAGAAATAATCTAAACAGTATTTTTTGTACATTTTTTATTTAAAAGTCCTTCGTTTTCGAAATTAATGTGTGAAGTTTGAAAGCATTAACTTAAAAATTAAGCCCTAAAAAACAAAAACTTGAATAAAAAATACGCGATTTTACAGTTTGCCAAGCTTGGCGTCGAAAAATGGTTTCGCGCCAAATAGCTTTCAACTGTTTCACCGGAAACTTCACATCTAACTCAAGGGTTACACCAAAAAGTTCTGACTTAAACATGCGAAAATCAGCAAATTTGGCGAGTAAAAAAAAATGCGAGTGAAAAAGTTATTTTTGCTTCAATTTTCATCTTTTTCTCTTTATATAATTTTCAAAATTAAATCATTATTGATGTCAGATTAAGATGAAAGAATGTATTCAATACATTTCTGAGATTCATTTAAAATATTTATCTGTATCAAATCAATGATTTAAAAAATAAAAAGCCAAAACTTTTTTTGAACAAATTTTAATAAAACACTCAAAATACTTAAATCAATCGTTTAATGATTTTTTCTTTAAAAAAGATAATTACATGAAACTTTATTTCCATGTGTCGAACGTTTCAAAAATCCTCACAATTTTACTTCAAGATTTAAAATAGTAGTGAAATTTTGTAATTTGAAAAATTTCTACTTTTCTGTCTTTTTTCAACATACAACTATTTTTAAAAAGGCTACATTTTCGTTTCCAAGGACTAAAAAACTGCAATGAAAGAATTGGTGAGTGATTTATTAATTCGCACTGTTCACCTACTCGAGAGTTTTTGGCGACGGACTTCGAAATTTTAAGCCACGGTCAATTGATGAGGACGACACCTGAGCTTTCACCCATCTCTCCTAATTACCACACCACACCAACTTAAGAACAAATTTCGAAAAAGGGAGTTTTTATGACATAGTTAAAGAAATCACTCACATCGCGCACATACACACACATAAGTGCTATCGTCCTAAGGGAAACAGGAAATTCCCATGGGGATGAAGTTATTCACTGGGTAAAAGCCTGTGCAACCCTGGGGTAAGCGGAGAGGAAAAAAACAAAGAAGTCAAAGTAATTTCGAAAAATAATATTGGAAGTGCTGATTTTGTCAAGCGAAGGGAAAATGTTAAACGAGAAAGTCATGATACGCACTCACGGGCCATGCACTCACATCGTACGTGTCACACCCACACAGAAGTATTGGCGTCAGAAATAAAGGAGGAAATTAACATGGGGATTAAGTTATACCCTCGGTAAAAGCCCGTGCAATGCCGGGCCGGGTCAGCTAGTAATATATAAAATTCTCCTGTCAGTGTTTGTAACGAAACTCCTCCGAAACGTCTAGACCGATTCTTATGAAATTTTGTGTATATATTCAATAACTCTGAGAATAGGACGTAAACTGTTTTTCATTCCGATATAGCAATTGGTTGAAAAGATATTAATTAAAAACCTTAAAACGCGTAACTGTTTTGTCCCTGTGTGATAAAGCAGTTACTTGTGTCGCTTGGCGTCGGAAAACGGTTTCACGCCAAATGTGTGACTTTTCTCTGTTCTACCGTCCAAATCAACCCTGCTCATGGGTTAAAATAGCAAAATAAGTGCCTATAACAAATAAAACAATCACCAAATTTGGCGAGTGAAAAGTTTATTTTTTTCTTATTTTTTGTACATATATTTAATTTAAAAACTCATATATTGCATCCGTTTATAAAACAAAAATATCTAAAATAGTTGCGAACACTTAATCGCTTTTACTTCGTTATCATTATTTCAAATAAGTGACACGGAGTAAGTGAAACGGCTTGACCGATTCTTATGAAATTTTGTGGGTATATTCAGTAGGTCTGAGAATAAGACGTAAAGTGTTTTCTATGCCCCTGAGTAATAAGGGTAGTCTACCCTAAATTTTTATTTTTTGGACAAATTTTTTTATGATTCGACATTAAAAAATACATACAACACTACATTTTTACTTTTCTACCACCAACCCCTATTTTTAATAGCGGTATTAGTACTTTAATAATTTTCTACTCTGGGCGTTCGATAATTTATCAGTTACAGCGTTCGATAATTTATCAGGAATAACTGATCGAGTTACCACTCGATCAGTTATTCCTACCAGATGTCTGCCGGTGTCACTTCTCGCCCCTTCTTATCCCCCTAGAGTAGGGATGAGAACGAAGCCGGTCTCCTGTCTTTCTCTCACTCAAGTTTAGGGACTAAGCCGTTTTCGGCCATTATTATTAATTCTGCATACGATCAAATAATGGCATCGCATTGGTTGTTTCATCATCTGGCATTGCAGCAACTTTTTTTAGATGGAGGCAGAACAACTCATTCAGCATTTAAGCTGCCACTAAATATTCAAAACAACCCAGAAACAGTGTGCAACATAAAAAAAAACAATCGTTTATGGCCACAGTGCTGAAACAGTGTAAAAGTATCATCTGGGATGAATGCACTATAGCGCACAAACTTTCGCTTGAGGCGTTGAACAGGACATTGGAAGACATAAAAAACAACGACAAACTATTTGGTGGCACTCTGTTACTCCTTTCAGGTGATTTCAGACTAACACTTCCCCTCATTCCACGTTCAACGTACGCTGACGAGATCAACGCTTGCTTGAAATCATCGCCACTGTGGCGTAGTGTTGAAAAAGTACAGCTGAAAGTAAATATGCGCGTTCAAATGCTTCACAAAAGATCCATCCTCTGAAACATTTTTAAAAAAAACCTTTCATCTAAAACAACTATATCGGCGATGAAAAAGTAGCTGAACATGAAAATACTGGATGCATACAATTGCCGACCGATTTCTGCACAATCATTAACTCGCAAAATGCTCTCATTGACCAGATATATCCCGATATACACACGCAATACTTAAGTCATGAGTGGCTGTCAGAAAGTGCAATTTTGGCAGCAAAAAATGGGACGCCAATGATTTAAATTTCACAATACAAAGTTGTTGCCAGGGGACTAGATGTCATGCGAATCTATCGATATAATTTGCGATACCAATGAAGCTGTAAGTTATCCAGCAGAGTTTTTTGAGCTCATTGGATTTGTCAGGCATGCAATCGTACCATTTACAACTGAAGGTTGGATCCCCGGTTATTTTGCTTTGTAATTTGAACCCACCACGGCTGTGCAATGGCCCGCGATTAGTCATTAAAAAAGTGATTGAAAACGTTGTCGAAGCTTTTTGAGTGGCAAGTTCCGAGGAGAAGATGGATTACTACCACGAATCCCTATTATTCCCACAGATGTGCCAATTGAATTCAAACGGATTCAGTTTCCAATTAGATTGGCATCCGCAATGACAATCAATAAAAGTCTCAAGGCCAAACAATGTCTGTTTATGGCTTAGATTTGGGCACACCATGTTTTTCACACGGACAATTAATTATACGTGGCATGTTCTCGCGTGGGTAAACCATCCAGTTTGTATGTGTTGGCTAAAGTTTAACTCACTAAAAATATCGTACACTCCATTGCACTAAGAGACTGATAATGTTATTTTTTTACTGTCATAATTTGTGATAGATATGTAATTTGGAAATTTATTAGTAAAACTAATAAAAGTACAAAGAATTTTTTTAAAAAAGGAATGTTTGGTGTTATGTTACTTTTATAGGTCGTCATCGTTCCTCCTTTCAGTCATATACCAATCCCCACACACTTACAATGAGTTATTTTTTATTTGACTACCAAAATATTCACTAGAATTAATGTATGTGACAAAACAACGTTTTGCCGGGTCAGCTAGTATTTATAAATATAGGATTATCATCACAATCGAAAAAACCTCAAGGGCTTTGGGGGGTATCCAGACCCCTAGGACACCCTCCTTGTGTGCGCCACTGTTTAAGTATTATGAGATGCGTTTATTTACCCTATCAGAGACAACAAGGAGTAAACTCCAGTCGGAGTGTTTGTCCGCGATGGACTCAAACTACTCAATCGATCATAATACAATTTTGTATATTGTGTGTCATTTCGTCCAACTTAAATATTGGATAGTTTTTATTTATTAATGATGTCATAATTTTTTTTTATTGCCGGAAATGTGAAGAATCCGGGAAACGGGAAAATTCGCAAAAAGGTCGCAATGCTCACGTGTCTCTAGAAGCAGATTTTGTTGACCGAAATGCACGAAAATTGAGTACCGCCATATTTCAGAGCGTGGAATCCGATTTTCGGATCGGTTCCCAAAAATATCCGTAACTTTGCCGGTTAATGCTGGTCGACCGTATTTTAGACAAACTGTGGCAGGGGCTTACCTTAAATGCCTCGGAGCGCGAGAACTTGATCCCTGGCATATTTCAAAACGAATAATTTAAATCTGATATCCAATTTGAGAAATTACTGTAATTTTGCCGGATAATTAAGGACGACCCTCTATTACGCAAACCGTGGTAGGAAATTACCCTTAAAGTCTTGGAGCGGAAAAAGTGCGTTTCCGGTGTATTTCGAGATGGTGAACGAGAGTCTGAAATCGAATTTTTGAAATTCCTCTAACTTTGCCGGATAATGCCAGGCGACTCTAATACCACCTCCCAGGGATTGAACTTGCCGGCTCAGTGGTGCCAAAAGTAGTCTTCGGTTATGTCTAGGGGCGGGAGATGAGAATCTAAAATCAGATTTCAGAAACTCCCGTAGTGGCCGCGGTAGCCAAGTGGTCTAGGCGTCGGATCGTGGCTAGCATGTCATGAGTTCGATCCCAGTACCACTGAAAACCCGCTGTGTAGGGGAGCGATGCACGTAAAATCTGTCGAGAGCTCAAACGTCCTCCCGTTGGTGTGGTAGTTAGGAGAGGGGGTGCCAGCTCAGGTGTCGTCCGCGTCACTTGACCATGGTTCAAAATTACGCGGACCGTCCCCAAAAGCCCTCGTGTAGCTGAACAGTGGGACGTTAATATTCACTCACTCAGAAACTCCCTTAACTTTGCCGGAATTAGGCGGAAAGGCTTTGCATTCGAGCCCCTCCTCCGGATTTTCATTCCCTCTGGCGACTGAACTTGGATGCGTTGGGGCATCAAAAGTCAGTTCCGTGTGTGTTTCGGGGTGTGTAATGAGAATCTGAAATCAAATTTTAGGAGTTCCAAAATAACTTTGCAGGATAATGTCGGACAGCGACACTGGCCTAACTTGCCGACGTAAGGAACCCTGAACGTATTTCGGGACTGTTGTTCCGAATATTCCCAATCCAAGAAAACCCCTTTACTATGTCAAATAATGCCAGACGACCATATTTTACTCGTACCGTGGGTTTCCCTTAAAATTGTTAGGATGTGAAAAGTGCTTTTTTGGTGTTTCTCTGAGGGAAGGGGAACAAGAATTTAAAATCGAATTTTAGAAACTCCCCGGATAATGCACGATGACAGTAATGTTTCCCTTCAGGGACTGAACTTGCTGGAGTAGGCGCGCCGAAAGTAAGCACCGTGTGGGTCTCGGGGTGCGGAATGAGAATCTGGATTCGGATTTCAGGAACTGCCGAAATGAGGTCGAATGGCCTTGCGTTCGAGTCCCGCGTTCGAATTTTCATTCCCTATAGCCTGAACTTGCAGGCGCAGCCTTCGAAATTGCAATTGCAATAGAAAATTGCATCTTCAGGCATTGCTGTCACTTTTTTAGATTGTGGACAAACTGCACATTCCGCATTGAAGCTGCCATTAGACATTCATAATAAACTAGACACAATATGTACCATTTAAAAAACATATTGGCTATGGTATTGCAAAGGAGTTCAATCATAATAGTAAGTGTACCATGGCCTATAAACAATCGCTCAAAGCATTACTTAGAACTTTCCAAGATTTAAACGGTAACGAAAAAATACTCGGGTGTGCTATCGTCCTACTGTCTGGTGATTTCCGACAGACTTTAACAGTCTCCTCGCTCTACTTTTGCTCACGAGATTAACTCTGTTGAAAATAATCGTTTTTATAGCAAAACGTCGAAACACTTCGATTGACCATAAACATGCGAGTTCAATTACAAGATGATAAATCGTAGCAAATATTTTCTAACCCACTGCTAGATATTGAAAATGGTGAAGTAGAACTGCATCCCAATACATAATGTATCAAATAGCCAGACAATTTCAGACAAAAAGGAACTGATTGAGAGTGTCTTCCCGATATACTGTATAATTATCTAAATAATAATTGGTTCTGTAATCCTATTACTTAATAAAAAAAAAATGTTTATATTGACGAAATAAACTTCCAGATACATAAATGTTGCCAGGTGATACAATACCTTTTTAATCAATCGACACTATTGTTGACGAAAACAAAACAGTAAATTTTCCAACTGAGTTTTTGAATTCTCTGGATATATCAGGAATACCACCACACTATCTTCGGTTGAAGATTGGTTCACTGGTTATCTCTTTTTTTTCATTTCTGACTTATTTTAACATGATCCTCTGTTATTTTAATGTACTTTTCTTTTTTTTTCTTTTTTTTTTTTGCCTTTAAAAAGGTTTTTTTCTGATTTTTAATCATTCAAAGTAATTTCTATCTGTTTCAACAATTCTTAACAAGAAGCTTTCATTTCTGTTTATTTTTCCCACGTAAATTTTCAGTGCTGCCATTATTTAAGCAAACGGAATGTCACAATTAATTGCTAAATGAACATTTTTAATCAATTTTAATGTAAAAATATTAATAAGTTATAGTTTTGTATTTTATAAATATCGATGAATTTAAAAGAAAATGATTTTTAAAAAGTTCATTGATATTTAGAATCAGTGATTAAAAAAATAAAATGCCGAAAACTATCTTTTTTTTTTTGAATTTAAAAAAAAACAAATTTTTTTTAGAAAACAAAGATATTTTGCATATTTCATGATTTTTTCTAAAATTTATCAACATTGTTACTTTTAAATAAAAATGATTTTTAAAACTTTTAGAATCAGTGATTTTTTAAAAAAAGCCAAAAACTTTTTTGAACAAATTTTAATAAAACACTCAAAATACTTAAATCAATCATTTCATAATTTCTTCTTTTATAAAGGTAATTGCATGAAACCTTTTCCCCCCGTGTCGAATATTTCAAAAAATTCTCACAATTTTACTTCAAAAATTAAAATAGTAGTGAAATTTTGAAATTTGAAAAATTTCTACTTCTCTGTCTTTTTTCAACATACAACTATCTTTAAAAAGGCTACATTTCACCCTGTTTGCCTATTCGAGAACTTTTGGTGACGGACCTCGAAATTTTCAACCATTCTCAAGTGACGAGGACGACACCTGAGCTTTCACCCATCTTTAATAATTACCACACCACACCAACGCAAGAACAAATTTCAAAAAGGGATTTTTGATGACATAGTTAAAGAAATCACTCACATCGCGCGCATACACACACACACACACAAGTGCTATCGGCCTGAGGGAAACACGAAATTTCCATGGGGATGAAGTTATTCACTCGGTAAAACGAAAGAATTGGAAAGTGAGTGGGTGATTTTTAAATTCGCACTGTTTGCCTATTCGAGGGTTTTTGGTGACGGACCTTGAAATTTTCAACCATGCTCAAGTGAAGAGGACGACACATGAGCTTTCACCCATCTTTAATAATTACCACACCACACCAACGCAAGAACAAATTTCGAAAAAGGGAGTTTTTATGACATTGTTAAATAAATCACTCACATCGCACGCACACACACACACACACACACAGGTGCTATCGGCCTGAGGGAAACATGAAATTTCCATGAGGGTGAAGTTATTCACTCGGTAAAAGCCCGTGCAACGCCGGGCTAAGCGGAGAGGAAAGAAACAAAGAAATCAAAGTAATTTCGGAAAATAATATTGGAAGTGCTGAATTTGTGAAGATTGAGTGAATATAACGTCCCACTGTTCAGCTACACGAGGCCTTTTGGGGACGGTCCACGTAATTTTGAACCATGGTCAAGCGACGTGGACGTCACCTGAGCTGGCACCCCCTCTCCTAACTACATCACCACACCAACGGAAGGACGTTTGTGCTCTCGACAGATTTTACGTGCATCGCGCCCCTACACTGCGGGTCTTCAGTGGTACTAGGATCGAGAATTTGTGAAGAGAAGGGAAAATGTTAAGCAACAAAGCCATGACACGCACTTACGGGACATGCACTCACATCGTACGCGTGAAACTCCACAAAAGTGTTGGCGTTAGAATAAATGGAGGAAATTAACATGGGGATTAAGTTATACCCTCGGTATAAGCCCGTGCAACGCCGGGCCATGACAGCTAGTCTTACACTATTAAAAAGTTGAAGGTAAACGTATCTATCTATCTATGTGCGTCTATCTTCTCACGAACCGCACCACGCAGAAAGTCGCGGAAGGTACCAAATGATCGGGAATTTTCCGGGGAAGCCGTATTGCCCATTTATATTCCAATTTTGTAATTAGTTGAAAAGATATTAATTAAAAACCTTAAAACGCCTAATTGTTTTAACTCCTACCGGTTGTTTACTTGGCGGTACTTCCGTTCCGTTTCGGCCGAGCGGTGATCCGACGTTTTCGACCATCTTAAAATTGTCATCCAATTGTCGGTGTTGAAATCAGACAAAAAATAATTACAGAATCGGAAAGATCATTTATTTCGCCACGATACGGTATAATTGTTTTTGTAAAATAACGATATTTTCTATTTTTTTCGAATTTTTTAAAATAGTGTTTAAACTGATGCCTTTTTATGAAAATTATTTCTAAATCGTTGGGTATGAATTACTTTTCGTGTTATTAAATCGATATTCTACACTAATTAACTTCAAGCCTTTCTCTTTTAGATCCATTCATTTAAAAAATAAAATTCACAAAACTTTTTGTTTAAAGAATTTTTAAAAAGTAGTCCCAATTTTTACTTCACTTTGAATAACTTCGTCATTTATGAAGGTAATCTCAAAAAACCTTTTTTCATTGTGTAAAGTAATATTATCCGTAAGATATACGAAGATTGAAAAAAATTGCTTCAAAATTACGGATTTTAAAAAACATTTTGTGATTTTCGTAAACTGATGTTTTTCTGAGAAATAAATTAAAAAGTAGTAATTTGTACATTTTTTATTTCAAAGTACGTTATTTTTGCAAATAGTTTGTGATGTTTGAGAGCATTAACGTAAAAATTATGCCCTTAAAATGAAGGTAATGATTTTTAAAATAATTTAAAATACGCGATTTTACATTTAGCCAAACATTGGCGTCGAAAATTAGCTTTGCGCCAAAGACTTTTGACCTGTTTCGCCTTCGACCGCATCTAACTCAAGGGTTACACTAAAAAAATTCTGCCTTAAACAGGGAAAAATCAGTAACTTTGGCGAGTAAAAAAAAATGCGAGTGAAAAAGTTACTTTTTCGTCGATTTTTCTTTATATAATTTTCAAAATTAAATAACTATATATGTCAGATTAAGATGATAATATGCATTCAATGCATTTCTGAGATTCATTTAAAATACTTATCAGTATCGAAATTTTTGTTCTCTTTCATAAAACTTATAGTTTACTTTAAAATAATACCTAATGTATATTTCTTTTTTTGACATATAAAAAAAATGCGAGTGAAACAGTTATTTTTCCTTTAATTTTCGTCAATTTTTCTGTATAAAATTTTCAAAATTAAATAATTATATATGTCAGATTAAGATGAAAAAATGCATTCAAAGCATTTCTGAGATTCATTTAAAATATTTATCAGTATCAAAATTTTTGTTTTCTTTCATAAAACTTATAGTTTAATTTAAAATAATGCCTAATTTATATTTCTTTTTTTTTTTTTTGACATATAATTTCATAATAAAATCGAAGAATTCGCCCTTTTCGAAACTTTTTTTTGCATAAATTCCTTAGGGGAAAAAAAGCTATAGTTCATATTATATATTCTTTATTATTAATTGCTTTTTATTAAAATATCAAAAATCAATAAATTTTTTGCAATACATTTAAATGTTATCTTCAATCGAAATCTTTCAATCGTTATGCGAATATCCTGTAGATTCCCTCCAATTAAAAATTAATTTCAATTTGAACGTCCCATTCATTATTATTGCCTATTTTCATTTTTCGCTACAGGTTTGGGTAGCTCAGTCGGATAGCAAATCGCTTCCTCTACACCGTAAAGCGGATCGTGTCACTGCGAGTTCGAATCCGCGGTTCTCCTTTTTTTCATTTCTGCTAATTTTTCCCACGTAAATTAATTTTACTGATAAATACTTATTTTAACATGATCCTCTGTTATTTTAATGTACTTTTTCTTTCTTTTTTTTTTGCCTTCTAAAAGTTTTTTTTCTGATTTTTAATCATTCAAAGTAATTTCTATCTTTTTCAACAATTCCTAACAAGAAGCTTTCATTTCTGTTTATTTTTTCCACGTAAACTTTCAGTGCTGCCATTATTTAAGCAAACGGAATGTCACAATTAATTGCTAAATGAACATTTTTAATCAATTTTAATGTAAAAATATTAATAAGTTATAGTTTTGTATTTTATAAATATCGATGAATTTAAAAGAAAATGATTTTTAAAAAGTTCATTGATATTTAGAATCAGTGATTAAAAAAATAAAATGCTGAAAACTATCTTTTTTTTTTTTAATTTAAAAAAAAACTTTTTTTTTAGAAAACAAAGATATTTTGCATATTTCATGATTTTTTCTAAAATTAATCAACATCGTTACTTTTAAATAAAAATGATTTTTAAAACTTTTAGAATCAGTGATTTTCAAAAAAAAAGCCAAAAACTGTTTTGAACAAATTTTAATAAAACACTCAAAATACTTAAATCAATCATTTAATAATTTCTTCTTTTATAAAGGTAATTGCATGAAACCTTTTCCCCCCGTGTCGAATATTTCAAAAAATTCTCACAATTTTACTTCAAAAATTAAAATAGTAGTGAAATTTTGTAATTTGAAAAATTTATACTTCCTGTCTTTTTTTCAGCACACAACTATTTTTAAAAATGCTGCAGTTTTGTTTCCGGGCAATAAAAAATTGCAACGAAAGAATTGGAAAGTGAGTGGGTGATTTTTAAATTCGCACTGTTTGCCTATTCGATGGTTTTTGGTGACGGACCTCGAAATTTTCAACCATGCTCAAGTCATTAACGTAAAAGTTAAGCTCTCAAAAAATAAAAAATTAAAAAAAAAATCTCAATTACGTCAAGGTTCACTTTGCGTTTGCTTTCTGTTTGGAAGACGTGAAAGGTTGCGGTTGTTTTGAGTCTTTCGCTGACGTAGTAAAAAGGGGAATTCCCTTATATCATTTGGCGCAGGACACAACCGATAGTTTTTTTTATTCTTAGATTGCTTTATTGAAGAACAGTGGAATATAAGGAAAAAAAAATCATAAAAAAGGAAATATTCTGAAATATATTTTCTATCACATGAATGATTTTCTTTTTGAATTTTATACTGTGAATATGTAAATAAAGGCTTATGAACATTTTAAATCAATTTTATCATAAAATAATTAATAAGTTAGTTTTGTATAAAAAAAAAACTTTTTTTCTTCAGATACGTGTTTAAATAATTTAATTAACACAGTGTCGAATGAAAAACTAAAATTAAAATAAAAAAACTAAATGTTTTTATCAGATAGTATTATTTTCTTTTTGAATGATTTTTTTCAGTGAATGTGTACTTATAACTAGGTTTTTCACATAGTGTTTTTCTTAGCACTTACATATGTTTAATCAAACATCCAAACGTTTCAAGAGCTATCTGTAGAATTTTTTTTATTATTATTTATAGATAATGTGGATTTAAATTAATATATTTTTTAAAATCAAATGAATTTTCTATTATTTCCTTATTAAATTAATTATTTGTTAATAAAAAGTATATCTCCTATTATTTTGAATAAAAATACGTTCTAGAGACATTTTTAAGCTAACTGTAAGTAGCGATTGATTAATGAAAACCTGAAAATTATTTTAGATTCCTAAAAATTATTTATTATTAAAAAATGACTTTTTTTTTTACTCAAGCATCAAAATAGTTTTCTTTTTATTGTTTAAATTTATTTTTTTTTACTAAAGCAATATGGTTTTTGATATGCCATGAATAGAAACTTGAAGATAAATCTTATATCTGAGGGGAGAGTCAGGGGGAAAATAGTTCTACACTCAAAAAAGCCACTGTAACACCGTGCTGTAGAAAGATAACTGAAACCTGTTTGACATTAGTAAGATCTGGAAGATATTTTTTTCTTTCGAAAAAGGGAATTGTAGTGACGTTAATATAAAGGAATCACACACATACCAGGAACTTTGATAAAGGAAGGCGAATTTCCATGGCAGTATGTTATGCATTCGAAACAAATTTTAATAAAACACTCAAAATACTTAAAACAATCATTTAATAATTTCTTCTTTTATAAAGATAATTGCATGAAACATTTTTCCCGTGTGTCGAATATTTCAAAAAATCCTCACAATTTTACTTCAATATTTAAAATAGTAGTGAAATTTTGAAATTTGAAAAATTTCTACTTTTCTGTCTTTTTTCAACATACAACTATCTTTTAAAAGGCTACATTTTCGTTTCCGGGGACTAAAAAATTGCAACGAAAGAACTGAAAAGTGAGTGAGTGATTTTTAAATTCGCATTGTTCGCCTATTCGAGGGTTATTGGCGATGGACCTCGAAATTATCAACCATGGTCAAGTGACGAGGACGGCACCTAAGCTTTCACCCATCTCTAATAATTAGAACACCACACCAACGCAAGAACAAATTTCGAAAAAGGGAGTTTTAATGACATAGTTAAAGAAATCTCTCACATCGCGCACATAAGTGCTATCGGCCTGAGGGAAACACGAAATTTCCATGGGGATGAAGTTATTCACTCGGTAAAAGCCCGTGCAATGCCGGGCTAAGTGGAGAGGAAAGAAACAAAGAAATCAAAGTAATTTCGAAAAATAATATTGGAAGTGTTGAATTTGTGAAGAGAAGGGAAAATGTTAAGCGAGAAAGCCATGACACGCACTCACGGATCATGCACTCACATCGTACGCGTCAAAATCACACCAAAGTGTTGGCGTCAGAAAGAAAGGAGGAAATTAACATGGGGATTAAGTTATACCCTCGGTATAACTTAATTCCCATGTTAATTTCACATATGCACATATGTATGCACTCGGTAAAAGCCCGTGCAACGCCGGGCCATGAAAGCTAGTTTATGTATAAAATCGTGTGTGGAATTAAATATTCCTTCGGGAATTTCTAGTAAGTCTCTACCAAATATCGTAGATTATTTTTATCTTAGATCATGAAGAAATGTTTTAGTTTTTGACCCTTAGAATTTATTTCATTATTCCGGTATTAGTTTTGAAAGAATTATTCGTATTAATTTGCTTGCGAAATACTTTTTTAATGTGCTTAAGTACCCGTCAAAACGGGAAAATGTTCTTGTTAACGACTACAGATTTGGACAAAATAAATTCAGCTTTAGAACGTGCGTGTCACATATTTTAGTGATTCTGTTAAAGAAAACAAGTAATCAGATTAGTATGACCTTGATAGGCTCATTCGCGGCAGATAGGCCGCTCTAAGAACATTCTATCATTCTTCTTTATTCTTGCGAATCAACGAAACACGATATTTTCGTTCCAGTCCAAAAAAGTGGGTAAGAATATATTGTGTAGCCATTTTCTTTCTTTCTTCCGCATGGAAATGTTCTCTTGCAATATCGTTTTTTTTTCTATTTAATAGAACAAAAAATGGTTCGTTAAATTACTTTGCATAATATTTAAGCTTCAGTTTGTTCCATTTTATGCATAGTAACAATTCTAATATGTAAAATGCTAATTAAACATTTTTGGAATAACAATTCTAATGTCCTCGCATACTAATGTCCTATTTTCGTTTGTGTTGGTAATATTAAAATCTGTCCCTCACCCTTAGGTAGGTTATTTCGAAATGTATTGGATTACTAATTTTTTAAATTATATTGTACTATTTGAAACTTTTATTAAAACGTTCTCTTGAACAGTGGCATAATGGAGATGATTAAGGCCCTTCTTCAAAGTCATGTTTTAGGCCCCAGCCGGATCTTACAAAGGGCTTATACTTGGTATCAGTTAGGATTCGGGCACTCTAGAACCCTGGGCCCTCCCGCAATGCGGGGGTGTTCGTTACGCCACTGCTCTTAAACTTCATTGGGTTGCGATTGAATCGTTTCTGTAATTTTCCTTTATAAAGTGTTCGTACACTTACAATTTTCTATGAAATTTAATGCCTTCGACAAATAAAAGCTAATATATCGGAATTGTAATTTTTTTACAATATCTGCAACTTGTTCTTATTTAAATAACATAATAAATTTTTAAAACATAGTTTAACTATTTTAAAAAAATAATAGTTCAACTCCTAACTACTAAAATATTACGCCTCAAATCTTCGTACTCTTAAAAAAAATTATCAGTAAAGCTTTAAATATTGTAATTCTTTCTTAATTTAGTATTTGTTGGATGTCTTTTAGCGTCCGCGTATATTTCATCAGTTTTTTTTTTTTTTTTTGTAATTTCTGCATTGATGTTCCTCCATTCTTCTGTAATTGTTATATGATTTATTTATATGCTTTCATACTTAAAATTCAAATTCTCACCCAATATGTTCTACTGGGCTTAAATCAGATGATTTAGGAGGTGTTTCAGAATTTAGACAGTGCTGTAGGAACACTAGCGGCGTACGTTGAGAGCAGTGCGCTTGGGATCACTATCTTGTTAAAAAATGAAATCGGCTTCAATACTCAAATTTTGGGTGGGTAAATACAAGTTGTTCCTTAAAATATTTAAATAAAGCTCATGTCTCACAATACCATAAAAAAAATAGCAAATTACCTAATCCTGAAGCCGATTTACAACCCCACACAAGAACAGCTCCACCTCCATGCCAAACAGTTCTAACTTATATTCTTGGGATTAAGTTTCAAAAGTTCAGCATATTGACATCCAGTTGGTTAGGATGATAGCAAATTCAACATTTTTTGGATTTGACGGGTGCATAGCAGTTTGGAGAAGAAAAAAGAACGAGGAATCCCCACAAGAATTTAGTTTGAACAGTGAAGTCGAGGCTCAAAGTGCGGTAGTTCGGAAAGAGGGTGCCAGCTCAGGTGTCGTGTCCTCAACCGTGGTTCAAAATTGTGTTGTCCGTCGGCGATAGCCCTCGTGTGGCTTTATAGTGCGATGTTAATGAACACTCACTCAGTCACTAAATATGCGACAATTCATTTACTATAAAAATATAAGGGAAATGTAGTCGCCCTTACGCAGTGGTACAAACGACAATTTTTCGGGGGGGGGGGGATATATTCTTTTGATTTTGTCGATTCTCGAGAACAAAAAGCAGTAAAAAATAAATTATTGAATAAATAATTAGCATCCATTAATAAAATGAATTATTAACAACAGATGCCTAATTAAATTTTGCGTACTATATACTTCGGATTATATTAAATCAAAAAGAAGAAAAAAAACCCAAGGGCTATGGGGGCTTCCATACCTGTGGAACCCCCACTTGTGTACGCAAAATACTTGTACTGTGTCTAGAAATAATAAACAATTTTCCTAAAAAAACACGTTTTACTTAAAATGGTTCACACGTACCAGAAAAATATACTAGGAATTATTATGCCATCTTTTCTCACGTTGACGTTACACTTTACTTAGTAAAGTGTACTCAGGGTATTAATGGAAAAGTTTTCTATTATTACCCTGAGTTACGGTCGTTGGTCATGTGATTTTTTTCCTGTACGCTTTTTTTTACAATAGAATCGCGTTTGCCTAGTGGTCACGAATTGGTGACCAGAGTTGTCGAGTCGTGATTTAGAATCCTGATACCTCTGAAGACTCGGCATGTGGTACGTTGAATCTTTCCAGGCACAAACTCCTCAGGATGGTGTGCCGTCTAATGTCGTCCTCATCACTTGACGACGCGCGGTTGAAAATGACTAGGTCCATCACCAATAGCCCTCGCGATGCCTTAGCATACGACATTAATATGCACTCACTCTACAGTTACAGTCAATTCAATCGATCGAAATTCCTACACATGTTAGATGAACTACAGTTTTATTATTTTTGTAAAGTGGGAGACAAAAGTCATAGTATAGTGTACATGCGTGTTTGTAGCAAAACTGGAAACTTTGTAATTTTTTTTCCATAGCTCATCTTTTAAAAATTTAAATCTGATCACACCCAAATGTATTATCTCTACATTTATTTCAGGCCAGTCCAAAGATGAAACTGACCGAAGAAGACCGATCCACTAAGGTATCTCCCTTGTTGAATGCTGGTTGGTCGATGCTTGAGAATAGAGACGCCATTTACAAAGAATTCCTGTTCAAAAACTTCAATGAGGTATTTATTTAATGTTCGAAAATTTTCTCCTTCAGATTTTCTCACCTACGCTTTCTGTACATGCTGTCTGAATTGAATTTATTATTTTCTATGGGGGGGGGGCATTTCTAAGCGTAGCAATTGTATTGCCTTCAGTGCCGCTTACACGATATTTTGATGCGTGCAATGAACATGAAATTTGAATCATGAATCAATAGATGCATAGTTTCAACTGAACGCTCCATGTCTTCTAAAATTGTGTTTGTCTTAATAAGATTGAAAATCTTTTGATGGAGCTTGAATCAAGGATTGTATTGTTTTTTTTTTTAGAAGGTTATTTCGTTTTTCCCAACTGGTGTTTTAATTCCGTTTTCTTTAACAGGTGTTTACATTTTAGCCGCATTGCCTTTATATATTTCGACAGCTGATATAACAAGGCTTGCTTTTTTTTTGAAAAGTTCGATTGATTCTACACAGCAGTTTTTTTGTTGGTGTCTTATCAAATACGGAAAGTGAAAAGCAACATTTTCGGCATATTTTACTTTTTCAATTCCTACTATTAGTTCACGCTCTCCCTGTAAATATAATCCATAAATATATACAAATAGTTATAAAACCTAAGTATAACTAGTCAAGAAATATATATATATATCGTTCAAATTTTCAATCGTTAATAAAATACTTTCTGTTCATCCATTCAAGTTCAAATACATTTTTTTAAACTTATAGTGTATGACACTTGATGTTATTACAATTTTTTCAAATATTAATTTATTAATTAAGTTAAAAAATGAATAAATAGTAACAAACAAAAATAATAGTCCAGCAGCATATATAGAAAGGAAAGTCTTTCGTTGTTTCCCTGTAACGCATTGGACTTCTTATCCAAAAATCGTGGGTTCGAATCCCATCTTTGGTTAACCTATATTCTGAGAATGTGATTCCTTTTTTTTCTATACTATTTTATTAGAATAATTAAATTTCATTAATGAATAAATAGTGATAATAAAATAGTCCAACAACGTATATAAAAAGGAAAATCACGCGTTTTTTCTATTTTGTCACTTAATATTGTGATTCTGTCATATGTATATACATATTTGTATTAATTCTAACTATTTAAAAGTAACTAAAATAACTTTTTTCTTTGTGGATCTAAGTAGAAATTGACTTAAAATTATTTTTTATGTTACTTGTTTACTATCAGAAAGGTTAAAAATGCTGTTCAAGTAAGAAAAAAGTATCCAATATGTATGGAGATGATATAGTATATTGACAGAACGCCGGTGCCAAAACTTGGTTTGTAAAATTTCAGTACTTCAATTTTGATGTTGAAGATGTGCCCCGTTCTGGATGGTTGGTAGGCCTGTTGAAGCGGATGAAAACTCACTAAAAGGCATTGATTGATGAAAAAGGGCCAATAACAACTCCTGAGATCTTTGAGAGATTAAATTTATCGAATTCGATCTTTCATGATCATTTGAAACGCTTAAGATTAATCTGAACGCTCGACATATGGGTTCTTACGGAAATAAACATGTGCCGTCGCGTTGACGTCAGTGATTTGCTTCTCAAACTCGAAGAAAATGATCCATTTTTGAAGCGCATCATTATTGGGAACGAGAAATGGGTAGTCTACAATAATATTAAAGATTATGTATTAAAAAGAGATAAACCAGTTATATAAAAGCATCGAAAATTGATAAGGTGATGGCATCGGTTTGGTGAAATTTCAAAAGAATCGTTGATTCTTCGTTTTCTCTCTCTTTTTAAGCTTCTATCAGACAACAGTAACACAACGATCAATTCGAAAGTGTACTGTTATCAGTTAGACAAACGGAATGATTCACTTAAACAGAAAAGGTTCATAAGAAAAGGGGTGTAGTGTTCCATCAAAATAAGGCGAGATGTTCTACAAATTTAGTAACTTGCCAAAAGCTTTGTTGGGTTGGGATAAACTGCCGCACCCATCATATTCTCCAGATCTGGTCCCTGCAGATTATTTGTTCTGGTCTGAACAAAAACATTTTGATGGTAAAAACTTTTAGTTCAATTGCGGAGGTCAATAATTACCTTGGCTTAAGGTATTGGACCAGAATGGACAATATATAATTCAATACAATTTTTATTCACTATAAGAAAATCGTCTTTCATTTTCATAAAAAAATAAATAAAATGCAATTATTTTCTGAACAACCCAATAATTAAAAAGAAATGAAAAAAAAAAAAAAAAAACTCTTGTAGAAGAATAGTGCCTGGTTAATATATTATAACTGTGTAGTGTGGTTTTTGTCAAACTAGCCACAGTTTTGTCCATTTAGTTGCATCTAATAATTTATAGGACCACATGAAAGCTTCAAACAAAATGTGTGCAGTCAATGGGCAAGCAGAAAACACATCTTATTTATGCACTTAAAAAAAATAAGGACAAATTGAGCATATCATACATCAATTCAATTTAAAATTCCAAAAGAATTGTTAACTTTAATTTGAGTTATCTGCTAAAAATCAGTAAATTACTGTTTGTTAACTCTAGACCACTTATTTGGATATCAACCGAATTATTATTAAAATGGTTGTACTGTTATGAAATTCACACATCTATCTGGTTTGTGTGTGTATTTAAATTATGTGTGTATAACTTTAAAGTGAACATTAACATATTTAACATTATCATTATAAGACTAGTATTTCAACATTTTTTTTTAAAATTCGTGTTTGTGTGTTCATTAACTAATTTTAATGGTTTTATCCATCAGCCAAGAATATCGAATGATTACTCTTCATTACATTCTATCGTACTATATAGTTAATATTAGGTGCTTATATGTTTAAAAGAGTTATTGTAAAGGCATTAATGAATGAATTGCCCTTTTTATATATTTCAGGCTTTTGGATTTATGTCTCGTATCTCAATGCAAGCAGAAAAGATGGACCACCATCCTGAATGGTTTAATGTTTACAACAAAGTTCAAATAACTCTCAGCAGCCACGATGTCAGTGGTTTGTCCGACAGAGATGTGCGACTCGCAAATTTCATCGAAAAGGCTTTCGAACCCTTCAAGGTAAAGTGAAGGGCTTGAAGTAATGCTCAAAAAATCAGTGTTGCATTTAGTCAGTTTGTGTTCCAGATCTATGTGCCTTGATGTGCTTCAATTTAAAAAAACCAATGAAATCTTCAATCTGTTTTCACCTTTTTAAGATTTGATGGAAAAAATTCAAAGAATATTTTGTTTGATTACTTTTTCTCAATTGTAAAATAATATGTATGCATATTTTTAATCTTGTAAAATCATTATTTTGTATTTTTTGAAGATATTTTTATGTATAAACTAATGTTCTGATTTATCATAATTTGAAAATCAGTTTTAATACTTCAATTTCTCTGTGTTATTTTTACTGTCAATGCATGAAAAAAGAATATTAAGTAAATGTTTAAAGTTTTAGAATGTGAAATGTTAAGCTAGACACTGTGTGTTTTTTTAAAATTGTTATGATAGTGTTTGCTGAAATGAATATTTCTATTTAGATATCAGTGCTTATGCATAAATTAGTTAAATACACTTTTGTTATATACTGCATTCGTAGTCAGAACATCTATCCTGCATTAAACGTTTTTCAAAATATCAGCAATTGTTGTTTTTGTAAAAATGTTAATTTATTCATTGTTTTTGTAATTCTTGAAAATGTATTCTTTTTGAAACTGATACTTTAAAATATTTTTGCAAGCCACAAAAATATGTATTTTTTTGATAAATTCTTTGTGTTAATACATTTTTGTATTTCAATGAGTAAAGCAACTGTGCTTGGATGTTGGAAAACTTCATATGGATGCATCGATGTATTTTATTAAATTTTTTAAAATTTAAAATAAATTGATCTTTACAAAATTTGTTTATGGATTTTGTAGATATTGTTTGGCTGTGGAAATATCAATATTTGAGAATATATTTCAATAATATTGTCTTTGATTGGGATATTTCCATTAGCTTTCATAGCAGGTTTAGAGTGTTTGTTTACATACACACGCATATTTGGTTGAGATATTTATGTAACAGATCTTGTTTATATAATTGCTGTTGGTACATAAGTTATTGATCTTGTTCCTTGTGTTATTAAATTAAGATGTTTTCCACATTGTGCTTTCCATTTTAGTTTAATTCTTTTAAAAGTTTGTGATTTAAAGATATATCTTTATATTATTTCTTTTGTGCGAAATTTGTTGAATAAAATTGGAAAACATGCTTTTGTTTTATGCTTTCCACTTAAATATTACCCTTCCACTTTATTTAAAAGATATTACACCACTGCTATTATTTGAAGATATTATTGGGGCAATGTAAATATATTACAGTTTTTAATCATTGACCAATTTAATAATTGTATTAAATACAAACATTTTAACAAGTTTAATATTTTTTGTATAAATTATGTTTGATATCATTATAACTATGTTTAGTATAAAACTCTTTACTTAAAGCATTATTTCTAAAAAATTTAAGTTGACTTAATCATAATAATTTTGCTCTTTTAAAACAAAAAAAGAAAGAAAATTGTTATAAAATTTTTATATTTGCAGTAAAATTTTATTTAACATTCTGTTTCACATCACTTGTCAGCATATTTTGAAAGTTTTTCTTAGTTGAAGATTTTTTTAATTCATTATTATCATTTTGCAAAAAATAATTGGTGGAAAAGGAGCAAATAATGTTTGTTTCTAGGTATTTTTAAAGATTTAATTTTCTGTTAATATAAGTTTTTAATTAAATATATGTGATATATTCAATACCTAAATAATTTAATGCCTTGTGAATAAAAGTACACAAAATAAATATTTGGAAATTGTTAAAATAAAGAGTTATAGAGATGAAGTGTATAGAGATGAAAAAATAAATCTCACCTAAAAAAGGCTGAATATAGAATGAATTCTTTAACATTTTTAAAGTAAAAGCTCTAAAAATTATATAAGTTTCGAAATTTTTGTTTCTCTTTAAGGTGTTTTTCAAAGTTTTTATGTTTCTTAAAAAAAAATTTTTTTGTTATACTAAAATGTTAGTTCTAAAGAAAAAAAATTAAAGGATTAAATAATTACTGTTTTCCTAAATCCTTTTAAGTACTTTGAAAATTTTGAGAGAAAAAGGAATGACGTGTATATAGGATTTTAATTAACTTCAGAATAATAGTTCTTCAAGGAGAAGTACCTATAAAATGTGAGGGAAGTGCGTGTGGGGTGGGGGGATTTAAAGACTTTTATTAGAAATAAATTTATTTGGCTAATTTATCAGAAAGAAATTTTAATAGACCTCTGAAGCCGTACCTTTTTTGGGGGTGGGGGTTTAAAATACACATTAGAGCAAGAACATGTTTGCTGTAGATTAAAAATGCTTTCAGAATCTATTGTTTTCCTTTCTTTTCGAAAAGAATAGGTATGCTGCTAGACAACACTAGTGAAAGATGATGTATACTGTATCTCAATATGACAATATTTTCGTTATTTTTTACTAAGAAGAGTTTTATTTTGTTTTATAACAACTGATTTTTATGAAGAATTCAGTTTCTGATACACTAATACATTTTATATTGTAAATAATAGTTAAATGTAATAATAATTCATATAAAATATTTATTTTTATAAATAATAGTTAAAATTGGACATCTGTACATATTTTAATCTTAGATTTTTTTGGGAGAAAATTTGTAAATGCCATCTCCCCCCCCCCCCCCCACTCTTGCAGTTTATGACTAATGATTTTTCAAAAAAATTTTAGTGTGTGTTCGTGCTTAAATATTATTTAGATTAAGGAATGTGTAATTTGAAAAAAATTAATATGTATAACATATATTACTTATTTTGAACTGCATTAACCCTTTGCCATGAAATCTATTCATATTCTCAAATTGTTAGTGTGGTTCGGTAATCGCAATGCAATTAACTGGGTTATATACAGTTTCCCCCTAAATCATGTGCAATTTTGCGACCTTTTCATTGTAGGATTATCATTTTTTCAAACATGACTGTAGTAATTTGCATTAAATATATATTTAAGGGAAGGTAATAATTAAAAACTTATGTATTAAATTAAGAAATTTTATAAAATTCTATAATTAGCCTTTTTAGGCTGAAGTACTAGTCACTTAGAACTTTTTCCTCTCTTTCTGAATAAGTTCAAGTAAGTAACATAAACGTAAACATTTTTGAAATTTTAAATACAATTGAAAATCAAATCATTTGATTTTATCGACAGATAAAAAATGGAAGAATGTCTGCTATAAAATCTGAATTTATTTAAAAAGTCGCAGGTGTTAAGATTGTGTAATAATCATTTGCTTTTACTTATTGAATGAAAAAACTGTCATAAGTTTATAATAATTCTTATTATTTAGTGGTAAGGTTATTTGATGTATAAAAAGAAGGCTGAAAAATACAATATATCAGTGTTTCTATATAAGATCTGGGGGGTAGTTGAATTACTCTGGGACTTTATTACTTGTTTTCACTAATTAAAAACAAGTTATTTTCGTTTAGAGTGGAAATTACTTATTTCATTATTATTTATGAACGCTTCACAGAAAATTCTTATTTAATATATATTCCTATTTTATTTTATGGTAATACTGGGATCACTTTCATGCTTTACGTTGTTGACTTTATGTTGTTTTTCTTAATGAGGAATCTGTAACTCTTAAATTAATGTATCTTTGATGGAAAATATCTACAGATGTAATTATCTCTCCAAGTAATTCAGAGATGGCGCCACGAGTCATTTAACACACACAAATTGCCTTCCCCCAGAAATCAATTTGTTGTTAAAAAGTTGCAAAAAAAAAAAAAAAATTGATTTGATAAGTTTTGGATTTTTTTCAGAATGCTTCTTCTTTTTTTGTACTTATACTTTTGCAAAGATGCTGCTAATTTCTCGCAGCGTTACTAAAGGAACACATAATTAAATATTGAACTTTGTTACATAAAGTACTCATTATATATTTTCCGTTTATTTTTTCTCCAAAAAAATGTTGACTTTGTTCTTTATAGAAAATTAATTTTCTACCTTAAATTTTTTTTCAGTGGTTACGAATACTGAACTTCGCTCTCGTATATAAGAAATGTTTTTAAAAATTATACTATTGAGACAAGGGCATACAGTGGCCTTTCTTATAGGAAGGAGGTAGCAGTGTAAAGAAGCCGAGGGATAATTTCTATGGTAAAAATTAAAAATCTGTCAGTCTATGGGGGATTTGCAGCTCACCTCCCCGCCCCTCCTTGTGGGCGCATGCATCCAATTCTCTTTCTACAAGATCTATTTTGATTCAAAATGATCAACCCGAATTCTTAGAAGAATTTCGCTCCTTTCTTTTTTTTAATAACTAATACATTGGAGGAGGAATGCAATGCGATTTCCGTGTGTGACAATTCTTCGAATACTATAATTTGAGTATGAAATTTTGTGTGCTTTGAAATATATCAAGATCTCGAGCTCACAATACTAAACAGGAGGATTAAGGAACGTGAAAGAATAAGAAAGTCAAGGACGATACACAACAAATAATTTCTTTTTATGTGTAATTTATTATTTTGCCTAATTCTTGTGATCATGAATTTGTGTGTGTGTGTTGAGACAGGTTTTTTTTTCTCTTTACTTTCCGAATGGTAATTTATTTTGCGTAATAAATGTTCAATCTTTGAAATAAAATGTTTAAGATCCTAACTTGTAAGAAAACTCTGATGGTTTATTGTATAATTTTCTTAGAGAATTGAACCAACCATTTATTTTTTCGTAGACTCTTTCACTCGTATTCTTCGGGTGAGTGAATATTTACGTGGCACTATTTTAGCTATTCGAAGGCTTTTGACAACTGACCTCGTCATTTTGAATGATGGTTAAGTGACGAGGACGATGCCTGAGCTAGCACCTCCCTCTCCTAACTTCCACACCAACGGGAGGAAGTTTGAGCTTCGATAGATTTAATGTGCCTCGCTCCCCTACACGGCGGGTCTTTAGCGGTACTAGGCTCGAACTCATGACTCGCTGGCGTATTCTTCGTGAACTTGAGCAAAAACAGGATTAGGTGTGACAAAAGGGACAGAAAAATCAGTTATAATAGGTTTTTTTATGAGTAGTTAATGCAATGCTCTTTTTTGTTGTTGTTGTTGTTTAATTCTGCTTTTGTTAGAGAAAAAATGTAGTACCAAGAAAAATTGTTGTTGCTAAACTCTTACAGGATTCATTAACAAGAAAAAAGGTAAAACTACTATAAAAACTTTTTGTATAAGTTTTGTGAAATGCAGATTGCCTGTTTTCAAAAAGAATTGTGAAACACTCAGCATTTATGTTTTGAAAAAATGCTGGGTTCCTAGTAATAGTGCCCAAACGGTAATGGTTGTAGTTTAAATGATCAAAAGGTGTCGACATATCAGGTAAAATATTGGTTACTTGTAACACACCTGAGAAATGATCGTAAGCCTGAATATTTCTGTAAAAAGCTTAGAAAAATGTAAATGTTTCATCATATTAGAATTAGTTTTACTGCAACTGCGACTTAGGTTCTTAACGGAAAGTCGGTATTAAAGAACACTCATATATAAGCTACTTTATACTTTCACAATAAGTATAGATAAGTATATTTTATAAGGGTCGTGATTCTAGATCACAAACACGTTTACTTTCCTCCCCGGTGGAATGCTGTTTACAGAAAACAACTTAGATTTATAAAAGACGATTAAATTGATTTGCTGATGCTTTTTGTGTATGTTTTAATAATATTGATAAACTCAAAATTGAATGAATCGAACTTGATGATGAAATCGAAATTGAATGTTTTCTAACGGACATTGCAGCTCTACAAAGGGGCTTTGAAGTGGAACCTTGCAATTTCAAACAATAAGATTACAAGCCTTGTTGGCCACACCCCTGGTCAGTCATGAGATTTCTACTCGACGGTCTTTGATAGACAAAATCCTATGACAGCGGTAGCCAAGGGATCATGGTCGCCAACTCGTGGTCGACGTTACATCTGGTCGAATCGTGCGTTCATGTCCTATTACCACTAAAGGCCTCTCGTGTAGAGCAGTGGTCCCCAACCTCTGGTCCGGGGGTTTATTAGTACCGAGCCGCACAAAGAACGTTAAAATATTTCCATTTTATTTACTGGGACTTATTTCGATCGGGTTTGTGCAACTTTTTATGGAACTTTTTACTCTGAAGGCATGTTTAAATGCAATTATATTAAAATGATTAAATCAAGCAATCTAAAATATATACAATGAACGTATCCCCTCCCTCAGTGAACCGTGGTAAAATTATCAAACGTTGACCGGTCCGAGGGGATAAAATGGTTGGGGCATAGATGTCGAGAGTCCGATGCAGCGGAATACACAGACTTATGGGGGTTGAAACTTGGGCTTACATTTAAAAAAGATTCAAAGACGAAAGCATTGTGGCGTAATCTTAATGCTAAAAATGTCTTGGTGTATGGCAGGGTTTGAATACCCCCAAACCACATGTCGTGTATGCCAATGGTCCGATGCATCTTAAATCTGTCGAAACTAAGTCCTCAACGATGGTGCGATGTAGAGAGTAAAATTCCCTCTCATTTGATCGAGGTTTTGAACGGTCAGTCGCCAATAGTCCTTGTATTGTTTTCCAGCGTGACGTTAGTTAACAATAACACAACGATGCTTCAACCCCCTTCAAATGATAAAATTCACATTTCTGGTATTAATCCATGCAAACACGTACATCCTAATGATACATAATTTACTTACAAATAATCCAAATAGAAGTCTGTTGCCTTTTTGCCCCAGGGGTATTTATGAGAAATACATGGTTCGGTAGACACCACAACTTGCGTAATAGAACCCTATGTAGAAATCACATAATATTTTATTTCTATACAATTATTCTATATATATAAAGAGAAATATATATTTTGTAAAATATCCTCACCCTCTTCCATACACATATTTCTTATAAATATTCATTACACTTCCAAAAAGTGGTATACATTTTCCGGGACGACTTAAGACATGGGCAAACTGGGGCCAGTATCTCGGTCACAATGGGGATCTCGTTTCGTTCTCCACTCAGCCTTAATAAGTTCACGATTCGAATAATTTCAGAGGTCAAATGTTATTTTTGGTTTTATTCTCTAAAAAACTGGGAATTTCAGACGATATATCTACTGGGTACATTTGATGAACATTTTCCATGTATAGTCTCAGAACTATCACCAAACGCCAACATTACTCAATCAGTCAAAATGCGGCAGTCGTCCGGCCGGTTTGTGCGATTGTAAGTCATGCACATTTTTTGTTTTAAGTTATTGTTTGTCGAGTTTTTGACAACATATGCTATGTACTGTCTACTTTTAAGGGTCATAGGTGAGGCCTTCATGTATTTATATGCTCAATGCCTACTTCTGAGTAGGGACCAAGGGCCTCGAGATGCCTTAAGACGGTCCTGTTCATTTATAACAGACATTTTGCGGTGAAATAAGTATTTATGAAAATAATCAATATATGAAAGATTCACCTAATTTGGTCAACAAAAACTGACCATGTACTCAAACTGAAAACATAAATTACTCAGCATTTTTGATGTGTAACATCTTTACTCTCGGTTGCTGGATATTTGTTGGAGTGATTTCGTGAAAAGGGACGGAAATGCGTAACAGGAAGTCGGGGGAAGCGCGCGCTGTTTGATTTGACAAATTCAGCGCCTTGGGGTGTCTCTTCGCTAGGCTCGCCTTAGGGTGTCTCTTCGCTAGCCTCGTCTTGGGGCCCAACTCTACTAGCAATTAAGACGCCCGCCTACCGCACATACCAGCAAGTCTTATTAGACTTCATCCATAATAAAGTTGTGGTTCTTACGCTCAAATGTCAAAGTCTCAGGGCTCGTTGTATGTGAAATCTCTCTCTCTCTGAGGATATATTTATATATGTGTAAACTATATATATTAACAATTATATTTCTTGTTAAGCGTCTGACAAAGCTCATAATTCTTAAAAAAATAGGAGTAAGTAATATGGAATTATATGAATAAATATTTAAGTGCTTATCATTTTCATACTTTGAGGTTAATTCCTGTCGCTGTCAATATAATATTTTTAATTGTGATTAAAAAAGATTTCTCGATTAAAAAAACTAATTAAGTAAACGGGTATTTTTGATTTTCTCTAATATTTCTAATTTTTAAGCATGCGCTTGACGGTGTCTCTTCGCTACCCTCGTCTGGGGGTCCAACTGTAGTAGCAATTAAGACGCCCGCCTACCGCACATACCAGCAAGTCTTGTCATTTTGGTGGTCGCATACATTTCTCCGAACCAAACAGTTAAAAAAAATTACAGATTTCCTGCATTTTGTACTTTTACCGTATACCGAAGGTGGTTCTGCTCTTTAAAAAAAAAATAATAATTGACAGTTTTAGAGACTGCCGAAAGAAGTGAAAACTTAAACTTTTAGTGTTAAAATTTGAAATTTCATAATGTTTGAATTAAAATGATCAACATCAATTTGGTTTTCACATCTATTGACACTCCGACCAACAACTAAATGCATGTTTATATGGTTTTTTATTATTCAAATATATTACGGGTTGTACAAAATCATGACAAAATATAAATACAATTCAATTGAAATAACAATTAATATACAATCATATTATTTATGGATAGTATTTGTATTTACTTAAATTTCAATGTACTTGATTTTTAACATTATTTTAATTGTTTGCATCATTGTCATCATTAATTTCAACAATACTTAGACTCTTTGTACTTTTAATTATTTTATTTTGTTCTAAGAAAGATACAATAGGCTTATGGTAACTAAAGTAAGAAAGGAAAATGTTTGATTCAAATTTATCTAAGTGTCGCTTAAACACCGCATCGAACGTCGTTTTATATTTTGTAGTACTGAGTTTTCTATCATTTGACATATTTAAATTAAGTGTTTCATGTAGAAATTCAATTAGTGGTAGATTTTTATCATGCAAAGTTAATATTGAAGTCTCCACTTAAAATCATCGGTACATTATTAAATTTTATGCCAAATCTTTTTTCGAGTATTTCAGAATCTTCTTTTGTATAAATCATGAAATTTTCGAATAAAAATTGTTGTATCTGTCTAATGGATTTTCCAGGCGAAATATAAACGGCAACCATAAACATGTATTGCCCATTCTCGGAATCGTAATGAGCAATGTACAGTATATATACATTGAACTTTTCACCCCAAATCCATTCAACTTCACTTATAAGATATGCACATCACTATACGTCAGCTGTATAGCTACAGATATACTGTTACCAAGCATGTCGGTGACGCGAACGCACGAGATTTCACCCATCCAAAAAGTGTCTAAGGCGAACAGCACACTGTGCGTGCGCCTGTCAGAGCATGTCGGTGACGCGAACTCATAAGATTTTCCCCTACTAAAAAATGCTCAACTCCGCTAAAGAAGTTTTCACTTAAAAAAAAACTATCACTCGCTTCCCATGATTTTGAGTGGTGATTTTAACGTTAACTTCAGTTTGCCAGAAGCTGAGCCGCTCATAGCTTTTCTGAAAGATAACTCAAGCTCGAAATGAACACTAATCGATATGTTTCGACAAATAACAGTGGAACTGTTATTGACGCCGTTTTTCAACGACTTTTAAGTACTTTGAAATCACAAGTATATGCGTCATACTTAAATTTTCATAAATCTATTGTCTCCGCTCTTCCCCAATTTGAACAATAATAAATATTTTTGAAGAAAAAAAACTGCATTTCTCCTTGTGTTAATTAAATAAAATTTTCATTAAAGATATAATTATTCGATAGAAAATTATTTCCAGTCATAACCGATTCATTTCTTTCAGGATTAAAGTCACTATTGCGTATTTACCATGATAACAAGTCAGATGTTACACATCAAATGCGACTACTGTAAGACTCGTTTCTTTTTTTCTTCTTTATGTATTATATTAATACAGAAAAAAAATGCTGAGTAATTTAAATGCATCGTCAATTGTAAACAAGTCAGAGATCACAGTGTTTAATTTTTAACTATTGACTAGATTTGTAAGCGAAAGAGCTTTTAACATTCGACGAAATTTAGAGAGTAATAGTCATTACTTGTATGCTCCCAGATATACAATATATATCTATTGGATGGTACTTTGGCTACCTCTAAAAAGATTTATAAATGGTATGATCTAATGAGAAAGAGATAATGTTGCATATGTATATAAAAACATTTCGTAACAGGAAACTAGAAATTATTTTCAAGAGCTATTAAACCTAGCCTTCATCGATATCTTACCTTATATAGTTGCTCTTTTCGTCGATGTCCCTTTTTACCCACCAGGGGCCCTAAAATTGGTTGACCCCCTAACAACCCCCACCTACGCCATTAGACGACATAAAATTGAGTGTAGACACTGGATTAGTATTTACGGTCCACGCCATAAAGTCTCTTTTGTCAGGCCATGAGGCTTGTTAGAGCAAGATTTAAGAAGAGATCGACCAGGTTACGGAGGGGGGGGGGGATTTACGGCTTGTGAGATCGCTCTTTATGGAGGGGGTCGATGACAGTTCGAACAATATGTTGGCAGATGGATGGGGTGATTTGGAACTTTGTGCTCCGTACTTTTTTATCATTATTATTTATTTTGATGCCCTTTTGTTGTGTTTCATGATGGATAACGGAAGAAGTAACTATATTTAAATGTAGTGTGTGGGTTGAAAATGTTATGAAGTCGAAGTTGGAGTGTATGTTTTTAGTACCGTATTCGGTGAGTAATGGTTCATACAGGGAAAGTCGTTTGGTAGTGTTAGGGACGAAAATGTGCTTGAAAGTCGATTTAGAAAACATAAGTGTCATGTATATGAATAAAAAACAGAAAACATTTTCGAAATAAGTCTCGACCAGGACTAAGATATTTTTCCTGCTTGATGACATTTCGGACCATTACGTCCTAGATTTTGAAGGGGGAAAAAAAAAAAGATTTTTCTTATCTACGTTAAGCGTACACTTTTCAGCATTCATTATATTTATTTCACGTTTATTAAAATTTAGATCACCTGAGCTCAATCAAGTTTTATTTAATAATTTGTCAATAAAATTAATAAAAAAATTATTAAAGTACAAACGCGTCAGCAGTGCAATACAGAGACCTCGTTTGGAAACTGACTCAATTTTTTACACCTACCTTAAGGTATCCAAACGCGTTAAACCGACTAATTTTTTGATCAAATCACATTTTATTTTTAAATTTTATTGGTTCCGTCAAGCAGTAAAAAAAATTTCCATATTATATTATTTACTTTCTAATGATAATGATTACGAATTTGACAGTTATTTAAAGACATCAACGCGAGCGGAGCCGCGGGTAAAAGCTAGTTGGTCAATAAAATTAATAAAAAAATTTCAGCAGTGCAATGCAGAGACCTCGTTTGGAAACTGACTCAATTTTTTACACCTACCTTAAGGTATCCAAACGCGTTAAACCAACTAATTTTTTGATCAAATCACATTTTTTATTTTATTAAATAGAGCAATTTTTTTTGGACTTTTTAGGAACATATTTTATTTCTATGTTACACAGAGGTCGAGTTACAATAAATTACATAAAATTAGAAAAATTAGAAGTAGGCATTCAAATTATTCAAAATCTATCATGGTGAGTTTGATAATTTAAATTATAAATGCATTTCTATGAACTTTTTGAACCTGGTATTTATATTATGTACTAAAATATTTCTTACTGAATATTTTCTGAGTTATGGTTTGTTAGTACTGTAGCCGCATAAATAGATAACACATTTCTTATAATATTTATTCGACTAGCTTTATATAAATTTATATAATTTAGTAAAACATTAAAATTTAAATGGTTGTAGTTTATTTTAGTAATACTTTTATTCATATAAGTTTATTCATTTTCACTAACTGCTTTCAATAAATTGATAAAATTTCCCTTATAATTGTGGTTTTTGTAAAATTTTGATAATTTATTTTAAATGTTGCTGGACCAAGTATTAATATTTATCCCTAAAAAAGTATTTATAATGTTTAATATGCTATTTTTAAAAAAGTGTTCCAAACTTGTTCCGTTACCTTAAAATGTATTAACTTTATTAGTTATTTCAGCACGCACACAAACATGAGAATATTTATGAAATGGAATTCTGGCCTATTTACTTGTGATATATATTTTTTAATTAAAAAAAAGTCATGAGGAGAGGAATTTAAATTTAGAAATAAAGAATAATAAATTTTAAATTTGGAATTTAGAAAGAGAATAATAAGATAAAGAATATGATATATTATAATTACAATTCTGTATTATTAATGCTTTAAATCTATAGAGGCTAACAGTCGCCACTCCCCAAACTACCACAGCCATGCTGTGACAGTTTTGGGAGTGTCGTACCAACTCAGTCGACGTCTTCGTCATTTGACAGATGTTGAGAATTCCAAGATCCGTCACAAGTATCAAAGTGTGATCTCTATAAAAAAAAATCAAACCAATTCAGTTAAATTCAGTGCCCACCTGTGGCCCTGGTAGCCTAGTTGTAGCGAACTCGTGGCCGCAGTGTCATGAATTTGAACCTAGTATCACTGAAGACCCGTATTAAAGAAGAGGCTGATGCATGTAAAATATGTTGGGGCTCAAACATCCTCCCGTTGGTGTGGTGTGGAAGTTGGGATAAGGTGATGCTAGCTCAGGTGTCGTCCTTGACACTTGACCATGGTTCATAATTACAAGGTCCATCGGCAAAAGCCCTAGTGGGTTAAAGTGTAGTATAGGGCGATGTCAATGTTTTTTGGCGACCAAAATCGATCGCGAATCTACTTCTTTTAGCGATAGGTGACCGGAAACCAGAATTAATTCGTTATCTCACCATAATATCTATATACAAAATCGCCAAATTCAAAGAAAATCGCCAAACCCCCTATACTACACTTTAACCGCCCTAGTGTAGCAGAATAGTGCAGCATTTAAGTTCACTTACTCACTGAAGACTCGGCGTGCAGAGGAAACTGATGCGTGTTAAATCTGTCAAGGCTCAATGTCCTTCCATTGATGTGGTGTGGAAGTTAGAAGAGGATGTGCCTACTCTGGTGTTGTCCTCGTCTCTTGACCAAGGTACAAAATGGCGTGGTCCGTTGCTAATAGCGCTCGTAGTGTGACGTAAATGTAACTCTCCCTCTCTGTGTTCGACTGTGACGAAATTGCTGAAAGTGTCCGGTGGGTTATGACTCTTGACTTGCAACACACGAAGCTGTGAAAAATAAGATGTGTTTCTTTCGCAACCCAATCAAGACATTCCGGCAGATAAGCGAGAAAAAGATTTTAAAAAAGTCCTCGTGGTTAATCCTATTCGTTTCGGACCCACAAGCGAGCGTCTTCCCGTCTGAGAAGTGTAATATATGGCGATGGTCGTGCGTGAAAAACGTGATTAAGACGATTTGGAGCTACTTTATAATTGTCACTCGGTAGCACGCAACTGTTCTGTTCGAGACGAGTTGAATTGAATCCCTCCTGGCTTTTTCAGGCTCCTTTTGAACAATTTTGAACGTTTGTGATTGATTAACGCGTGTACAATGACCGTCGAGGGGAATGGCTCCTAAGTTGAAAGACGCCACCTTTTTTTTGTTGGGAATTTATATTTATAAAATTAATCGCGGAATATGAGAGAGATTAAATGTGTGTTTGAATTTTCTTCTAAAAGTTTCAAGTGAATATTTTTTTGTTTTGTTTTTGAGATGCTTTGTTCCTCTTTGCCATTTTCTATACGAAGGCGGCAAACAACAAACGGTTGATTATTGAATAATCATATTGTAGGAAGATGTATTATTTATAAATATGGATCTCTCGTCATCAAAATCAAAAAGGATGTGTATATTTATTATTATTATTTAAAATCTTTTGACTATTTTACAAATAAAATTCTAAATATCACTTCATTAAGTTATTTGTTATTGGCAACACGAATCAAGAAATGAAACAAAAGAAAAAGATTTATACATAAAACTCTCAACAATCGTCGTGCAGAAGTGATAAGTATACACGGTTTTAAATCTAAATTATTTTTTAGGATAATTTATAAACGATGTTATATGATTATTGTGTCTCATTTTATCCTGCACGCAAGAATACTTTTTCATCTTACTCACATTCATAATTTTAACTGAAATATATGTGTACTTGTTAAATTTATGGAGCAAAAAAATTTGATGACGATAAGGTAGTTTGATTTATTGTTATTAAGGCTATCTTCGAAGCCTTAACTAAACACAGTGCACATTTTCAGGCAGAAAAATGTGCTCTTCCAGTGTTTTTAAAATTTCCAATATATTCCATAAATCTTTCCCTTTAACTTGTAAAGGGACAGCTCATTGAGCATAACGGTATCGAAGAAAAAAGGCGAAACACATTTTACACAGGAAAAAAAAATCTGTCAACTCCGATAAAAATGAGTGTTATGATGAAAGAAGTGATTATATACAGGATAGTAAAGTCAGAATATAATATTAACGTTGCAGCTCTTTTGTATCTGGAAAAATATCCCGAATTCGGGTCCTATTTTTTAACATTGACCGAAGACAGCCGTAACACCTTGCTTTGAAGCTACACTAGAGCTATTGGCTACAGACCTCGTAGTTTTTAATCTCATTCAAGCGATAAAGATTGTTCCTGAACTGACAGTTTTTCTCCTCACTTTCACACCATTCTACCATTAGGATATTGCGCCTCGACAGATTTAAATTGTACCAGCCCTTCTGCACAGCAAATCTTCTGTGGTAACAGGATTCGAACCAACGATTCGACAGAAATTACGCCAGATAAGAGTTCACAACTATGACCACAATGGCTATCACGACCATCTGTCGAGGTTCAAAGTCCTTACGTTGGCGTGATGTGGTCCATCGTCAAAGGCCTTCGAGTGGATTTTAATAGGGTGTTGTTAATATTCACACAACCGCAATCTTATGAATTCTACAACCTCCCTCCGCAACCATTATGTGTGGTCACAGTGGCCCAATGGTCATGGTTACGAACTCGTGGACGGCGTAGTTGAGGTCGCGGGTTAGAGTCCTGATGTATCTGAAGACCCGCGGTGTAGGAAAGGGGTTGAGACCTTTCCAGGCTCAAAATCCTCAGATTGATGGGGTATGGAAATTAAGAGAGTTGAGTTCTGACTCTGGTGTCATCTTCGTCACGACCACGCTTCAAAATGGAGGTGCGTCATCAATAGCCTTCGTGTTGCCCCTTAAGTGCGATGTTAAACATTCCCTCTGCAAGCCTCCTATTCATTATTCTTTTCTATTTAGAACATAAAATCAACTTCGTTGCATTCATCAGACAAAAAAGAATTTAATCTATAGCTAAGGCTTAGTGGTATTTAAGAACTGGAGTTTGTTTTATTCTATTTTTCCGCAAAAGCTCAATTGATTGATTGTTTGTTAATGTCACACTTTGAAGCAACGCGTTGTTTTGAAGGATGGAAAAGCGCTCAAATGATAAATACGACACCTGATCTCGCTCGGCATTGTCTACACTTCTGCATCACAGCAAAATAAGAAATTTAAGCCTCGTTAAATTTAATCTGAATCATCTTCCTTATACGATAGATCTTAACTAGCATCGAAACTTGAACCAATGAAATTTAACGACATACCTAAGAGCTCCTGGCCATGAAAACACGTCTATCCCAGTCTTTTTGGGCCCACCAAAATGTGAGGAAATCCATCCAAAAGGACCGTTTAACTAAAAGCAACAAGAGGCTATTGGCAAGGGATCTCTTACGGACGAGTTACCTTGGCAACATGAACCGACACCTTCGTTCAAGAACTTTTACGCCACACCATTGACAGAGCCACGACACATGTAATGTGCACTCTGCACAGCACATCTTCTTTGGCACTCGTTTTGAGGTCATTACAGGCCGGACTTGAACCGCGGACTTATCCATCCACAGTAGTTAATGGTTAAAGACTATCACACAATATCTTGCATAATGATATTGATAATTTTTGTGTATTTTTCATCGATTGAAAAACAAAAATTACGGTGAAAATCGCATACTTTTTATGATGTTTCTTATTACGGATGATATAGGAACAGGAGCATTTTCTTTTAGCAGTCGGAATCAATGATATTTTTTTTAGCTTTGAGCAAACTCCAAAATGCCTTTGTGTGCCATAATTGGGGCTGTACGCACATTATCATCATATCTCTTTTTATAATTATTGTTGATATTGCAGAGTTAGCGGCACCCAAATCTTTACAGATTTCCGTTTTTGATCAATTGCCTTAAGAAGCTACATTTTCATTTTTAGTAAGACAGCAGTTTGCTTTTTCCTTGAGCTCTTTACCATTGTGCCGTAAAAAAAAAAAAAAAAAAAAAAAAAAAAAAAAGGGAGAACCAAACTCACAGACACTTCAATGTACTCGTCACCAAATACCAAAGCCAAATGAAAGGAGATGGGGTGTTTATAGGGGTGGAGGTTAATGCAGCAGAGATAAACAAAATTGGCTCGGGACACAGGTTATTCCGAAGATATTTCCAAGACAAGTTGGCCTCCTTTCTTCAAAACATGTGAAACCACCTTTCATTTCACACCCCTCTTAAATCTTGCCTGCGCGGCAGGTGTTTTCCTTGTTTTGTTCATTGTCAGAAGTGAAATATTTTCGTGTTAAGCGATTTTCGTTTCGTGTTAAGAAAAAAGAAAATGCATGAAAATTCATAGTAGTTTGTCTGAACCGTTGTATTATTTCGTGTTTCCCGATGTTTCGTCTTGAGCGTTTTTTCGTTCAACGTATTTATAAATCCCATTTTCATGCCGCACAGTGTGGTTACATAAAACTAAATTGTGGCAGCCCTTATTATCACTCATTCATTCACCAAAACAAATCGTGACGAGCGATACCAACATGACTGGATGTAGCGCTTTCTCTCTCGAATCTTCTTGCGTCATCTCCCCACGATATCGAAATAGCTCGTAAAATTCCGACTCCCAGAGCAAGGAGATCAACAGTTAAAATCCAGTCGACCACCCAGTTCACGCATGTCGGCTCGCTCCTAATCCTCCCGCTGGAGAGCGAAGAAAACGAAATAAAATAGCTGTTAAAAAACAAGAACAAAACTTAATACCGAGTCCATCGTTCATATTAAATCCTCGAACCCGATACGTATTAATCGAGCGGATAAAAATCTTTTTAAGTAAGTACTTAGTCTCGTCGAATGCGGGTGACATCTTTAGTAGGTGCTTAAGACAAGCGATCAAGAGGTCTGAGGAAGAGGCTATGTCCGTTTAAACAATTGTAAATCACTGTCGGTTGCCTGTGGGAGTATCTTCGATGATGTAAAGCAACTATTTATTGTCTGATCTGGGTTAAAGAACTTGGAGCTCGCCCGGGGAAAGAGAGTAAAAAATCTTATCTACCATCCTTAGTCCTTTCGAGTGAGAGAAAGACAAAAAGAAGAAAGGGAAAAAAAACTCCTTGATGAAATTTTTCCATCTTTTGTTTTTCCCTGGCGAGAGGATATTTGCCCAAATTGTTCCGGAAAGAACAGTGTTTGCCTTTTGAAGCCTGTGAAAAGGGCTGTTTGACTTGGGAGAAGAAAGTGGGTTCGGGTTGTCAAAGGGAAGCGCAGTTAATTACCATTCTTTTCAGTGGCGACTGGTTGTAGAGGGGGGTGTTTGCGTTAGAAGGTGAAGCAAAGCGTACTTCTAACTCGTTTTGCGCGGCGGTCTTGTTAAGAGACGTGAAGTTTCTCGTACTTCTTTACCACTTGTTTCGAAAGAATTGTGTGGTCGTGTCTTCAACAGCATGCCCCTCCCCCCTCCTACACACTTCTTATTCAATACTTCCAAGAAAAAAGTTTACTTTTTGGAAAGGAACGTACGAAGAAAAAAGTGAATTTGAGCTTTAACTTTCATTGAGGCCACCGAGTTGTCATGGCAACTCGTGCTCGGCTTTACCTCTGTTCTGGTGCTACTGAAGATCTGTCGTGTAGAACAGTGGTCCTCAACCCCCGGGCCGTGGACCGACACCGGTCCATGGATTAAATGTAACTGGGTCATCAAGAAAAGTTAAATTATTTCGATTTTATTTACTGTGTTGTATTTCTCTCGGGTTTGAGCAACTTTCCATGGCGGAGGGGAGTTAACTAGGAGCTGTGAGACGTCGCCTAAAGCTTCACCGATATCGCACATGCGCAAAATATCATTATATCATGATATATAACAGTTAAACAATTAACGCCTTCCCCCTTTCCTTAGAGGGCTGCAGGAAAACTACCAAACGTTGAGCAGTCTACAGCGATAAAAAGGTTTGGAAAAACTGGTGTAGAGGAACTAATCACGTTAAATCTTTCGAAGCTTAAAATCCTCACATTGGTGTGGCGTGGAATTTTACAAAGGGAGGTAACGCTTCAAATGGCGTCCTCGTCGATTGATTGTGTGTGAAAATTATGAGGTCCGTCATCAATTTCCCTTGAATGAGTGAGTGTTTTTCGCACCGACCTCGAAATTCTTAACCAAAATCAAGTGACGAGGATGTCGTCTGAGGTAGCACCCCTTCTTCGAATTTCCATACACCATGCCAATGGGAGGACTTAGAGTTTCGACAAATCTGACGTGCATCAACCTTTCTACACGGGGGGACTCGAACTCAGAACATGCCGGCCATATGACCGTGACCATGACCACTAGGTTACCGCTGTCATTGTTGAAAAGCGACAGTAATACAGAATCAACCAATCAATCACTAATTTAATAAAAATTCTGTAAATGCAAAAGGTGAAGAAATGGGTTAATGCCTTTGTCGCTCCACATCCCTCAAAAATAATAACTGTAATAAGGTGAATAAAAGGAAAATATGAAATATCAATAAGGATAGAAAATGAAGAAAGATCGCTAGGACATTCCAGAGGAGCCACAATGGTTATATCCAAGTCAACAAATTCTGCGATAGAAAGGAAAGAACAATGTGGCTTTGGGTAAGTCTCTCACATTTTAAAAGAATTTTAGCCTCTGAGGGGATAAGTAAACCGGAATTGACTTTTGCATTAACATGAGCAATTGACTTAAAGAATTTCTTTAATATATGACTAAAAATAAGGAAGTCTGTTGGAACAAATATGAAGAAAATGTAAAGAAATCTGTAAACCATTTTATCTTAAACATTTTTCCAATATTTTTGTTTAAGATCCCCTGTGTAGAGAGGGCCGAGGCACGTTAAATGCCGTGCCTCAAACTCCCTCCCGTTTGTGTGGTAGTTAGGAGAGGGGGGTAGTGTTTTCGAGCCACACTTGACTTTCAAGTGTGTCCACTGTTGTATTACCGTAATCAAAACATTCTCAAACCTAGTTTCAAAATTTAAATAGAGGGCATTCAGATGTTGAGTGTAGGTTGAAATGTCGTTTTCCTGGCAGATTGAGATAAATTGATAAACTAGGAAAATCCGTGATGTTTAATGTTTTGCTTCATTAGTTTAATTCTACCACGAAACACTGAAATGATGGTATTCGTTTGAATCCAATTTAGTTTGTCACCTTGTAACTGAAAGGCAATCTCATTAAATTTAGTAAATAAATCTGTTAAAAAGGCAAGCTTGAGTTTTCACTTGAATAAATTTTCTTTTAAGATCGGATGTTTAACATCTTAAAACTCTAAAACAGTCTCAAAGTACAAAAACTCTTCTCAAATACAATACTTTTAAGAGCCAGCTGTGTGAAGTAGTTACTGGGATTAAAGCTCTCATCGTTTTCTTCTCGCAACTGTGCAAATGACCCTGTACTCCGCACGTTGGTTCGGTTTACTGCCGTGCTTCTCAAACTTTCAATATCAATGACCCAATTTTCAATCATAATTTTCATCGCCTCTCCCTACTCCATACAATAACACTGTATTGAATTCAATAATATACTTTGACGCTAAAGCTACAATACGACTTTAATTATAAAGCGTACACATTATCAAGATAAGTATTTAATTTTTCATGTATTATATATAAGCCCATGGAGTCACTAGAAATTATCCAATTCGTTTTTAACTTAGTATTATTAAATTAATTATCAAATATATTGTGCAGTGCTGATACATTTGTAACTGTGTATTTTATTTTTTATTATGTCAGAATGTATTTTGTTTTTCCTCAGTAAATTAATATATATTTTTTTAAATATTCTGTTTTCGACTATTGGATATGTTTGCACCCACTACCTAGGGTTATCAAGCTCCCACAGTTTGAGAAACGCTGTTTTACTACATTAATGACTAATTGTAGAGATTCATTCAATCCCCCATTCAGATTTTTAGCAACTAAATATTGTCGGTGGATGAAGAAGTGTACTGCTAATGCATATATTTCTATTGCAGTTAACATTGCTAAAGTCGTAAATTTTTTTATCTTCTAATCAAAACACGCAAAAAATTTGACACACGAGAAAAAAAAGTTTCGAGCAATTATTTTCAGAAATATCGAAGTTATTACATGTTTAAGTTAAACTTCGCGTAATTTTCGAAAAATTGTGAAAAGTTTTGAAAATCCGATTTTTTAAATTACCGTGTTTAAGAGAACAATGTGTGCATCATTTTTAGCGCGTTTTTCACGTAGTGTAAAAAAAGCGCTATTAGGACGCAAATTTCGTCTTCGTTCTATATTTTGTCGTACCTTTTTCTCAGCCAATAAGCAACCGATTGACCTCGGGTTTTTCGGCATTGGGTCGCATTTGTGCCCTAGATAAGCCAAATCATATTTAAATTTAATAATTTTTAAATTTAAAATTTTTTTTTAAGTATAGTACTATATTCTGTTAGTAAAAAGTTCATTAGTTACATTATTGTAAAATACAACATGTGAAAAACGCGCTAAAATTACTTGGCCATGCCAATGATTGATATCTTGTTTCTTGATGTAGGCTCTTTTGATCACGATAATGAGATACAAAGTGATTGGTATATTCTGTCCCTAAAAATGCATCAAAACCGACTCATTCAAGAAAAATAAAGTATAGTTATTTTGTAAACAAAAAATATACAGTATCCTGGAGAAAAAAACGATTTATCTTATTCTGGATCTATTTTTTCTCCCGATTTCGGTCTGGAAGAAAGGATGTCAGTCTTAAAAACCGTAGAAATGTCGTAATCTTACCCTCTGCCATGTTTCCGAGTTTCTGTTCCATCGATGGAGTTACAAGAGTAGGCAATTCATTTATTTTAACATTTTTAGTTCATATTTTTAACTAATAATTTCGGACTTTTAATGATCAAATAGATTATTTGAATTGTTCTCCATCTTTTGGTACCTTCGGCGAGTTCAGCGATTCGTGAGACGATAGCCTAGCTTTATTAATAGATACATATGTTTGTTTATTCTTGAATTTTATTAATGTAATAGATATGTGTTTATATCACAGTGGGGCACATAAAGAGGGTTCCTTGGTCCAGAAACCCTATAGCCCTTGAATTTTTTTTGATAGATTAAAATTATATGTATATAGCACGTAAAATTTAATTGAGCATTAATTAATAATTAATTTTATCAATTAATGCTAATTATTTATTTAATAATTTATTTTTTACTGTTTTTTGTTTCCAAAAATCAACCAAATCAAAGGAATATGTTGGGCGGCGTATTGAGGCATGATACGAGAATGGGGTGAACTTCCGACTCTGGCCTCCTCCCTTGAAAAATTTCTGTGTGCACCACTGATTTATATTATAATAATATATTAAGACATCTGAGTATACATTATGTATACGCAGATGGTATTATATGTTCATGTAGATTATCCCATTCATCAAAAGCCAAAATTAAAATCACGATCTGTTTAAATAAGAGCCAATACTGTAGACACCTATTTACACCTCATGGACCCCCAATTTTTTTTCTCGCCGACATGAACCGCTTGCAGGTCGTAAGCCCTTGGGGTCGATATAAACCACTTTGGAAATCACTGCTCTAGACTCTCGAATCCCATGTACATCTAGTAGGTCAACGAACATTTACTTTTTACTTCTAACCGGTAATTAACTACAATTGTCTTCATCTTACAAATACCTGCTTAAAAAGTTAGGGGTAACGAAAGAAGGATGGGGGGCTGGGGCAAAACTGATAAATCACAGAATGTGAGCTCCCGATAGAAGTAAAAAAAAGAAAGAATCATGCGAGCGGTAGCTGAGTTCGTGACTTATTAGAATGTGGGCAGGTCAGGGTCAGTTCAAGGTGCAGGAGAGGAGAGGGAGGGGCGTGCGAAACGAAATCTCACCAAACATAAAACCAACAGATTGATATTTCCTGGGAAGCTTGGTAGAGTGTTTTTCGAGTGAAAAATAACGATACGTAAGTCCTCTCTTTTTGTTTATCGATCGTGGAAGATATTTATAGAAGTGATCTGATAAGACTGGTTTAAATAACAGAACATGAGGGCACTTTTTTTTTAACTTTGTAAAATTACAATAATGTTTCACTGACAGTGTTTAGCTCTGATTATTCTTTTTGACAGCTGCTTGTAAAGTTACTGATGATCGTGATTGAAAGCGACATAAAATATTTTTTGTGTTGTTTTAATTTAATTAACCTTCATTATAGCAGGATTCTCACAAGGCATTTCAAAGTGGGAAAATTAATTAAACCATGAGAATTAAGGAATTAAATAACTGATTTATTTACGTCTACAGCTATTCAATATTTTTATTTAAACAGAAATAATTAATATTGTGGATTGTTTCAATACTACAGAATATGTTATTTGTGAGGGAGGAAGTAAACACAACCGTTCTTCTTGGTGTTTCAAATGCACCGTCTCTTTACACTCTGTTCGGGTTTCCGGCTCGTGATCGGAGTGGTGTCTTTCTCACGACCATTGGTTGTCGGGGTGATGTCAGATGAAAAGATCCCGCAATATTTAGGAGCGCACGTGTGGATGTGAATGATGTAGTGCTATCTATATAAGAAAGCCGGTTTTGTAGCTATGGGGCCAAAAAGGCTTCACAAGGGTCCATGAATTTGAAGATCTTATTTTATTAACGTCATACTAAACTTTTTCTTACAACACTATTCAGTGTCCTGTAGTAATAATGTTCTTCGTTTCTTCCTGTAATGGAAGGAACTCGCTGATCAATGAAAGGAAGTCGAAGCTCTTCTCGTTGAGGTCAATCTGTAATAAAAAAGATATAAACTATTTTTCGATAAAAGTTAGATGTTAATTTAAAAACGCTTCTCATTTTTACTCTTTTCTTTAGAGATACTTTTTGACAAAGCGATTACATTTCGCATCCTCAAAGTGGCGTAACTAGCATCACACTTAAGCGCCCAACGTGAAATTTGTATCAAAGTCACATTTCAGATGTATAAACACACCAAATTTCTTTTGAATAGCATAACTTCTTGGTGATGGTATTTTTATTTCCATCAGTGAACTTCCGAATTAAGGTAAATGAAGCAAATGAAGTTATGTGATAAAAGATATGCCTGGTTCAAAACACAAAGTATTTCAAGCTAGTTGAATTTAGGCCTTAATAGCAAGATAAAGATTCATAAAAGCAGTCCTGGCTAAAATTCGTGATCCGAATGTGGAAAAACCCTTTTGAAACAGTTGGACAAATATGAAATTTCCTTAATGACTATGATTTGGAATACCATACTCCAGAGAATAAATGCTACTAGCTAATCATTACAATAAGTTGAGTGTGAATTTTTTATTAAAAGGATCTAGTCTGCTAAAATCTCTAGAAAATTATATTCAAAATTACAGAAATGAATATGGAAAAATGGAATAAAGAACAACTGATTTATCAGGGCTTCTCATATGAAGAGGAGGCAAGGAAAATTCGCAGGAAACAAAAGAAGAAAAAAAATATTTTCGGTGAAATTAAGAAGTCGGTTGCGAATTTTTGAAAGAAGCGAAAATTTCATAGTGAATTCATTTCATGTCATATGCGATAGGGCAAGAGCAGAACTACCCTAAAGACCTGAGAGTTATGAAACTGTTATAGAATACTTTACTGTACTTTTTGACGAGAGATTATTACCTGAAATTAAGAAAAAAGCTATACACACAAATTAAATGAACCTTACGAAGATGATTTTTTAAAATTGTAATGATAGGAATTAGATCAGTTATTATTTTAAAAGAAAACACAATGAAACCCCATTTGGAATTGATCAAGAGAATGTAGAGATACTTTCCGCAATGTAAAAATACTTTTGAAAATATTTTTAACACTAGTTGGGAGATTTTTTCAGTTTTAAAGTGTGTTAAAAATTATTTAAAAAGCAGTATTGAGAGAAGAAGACAAATTGAACAACATGGCTATATTGTTATAGAACAAGATATTTTGGACTACATAGATACGACAAAAATAAATTTCTGAATTTGTCAAAGACAAATCAAGAAGTAAAGTTGTAAAGCGAAGTCGTAAGGTTTTTATTTTTTAAATGCAGTAAAGCAGTTTAGGTTTAGGCCAGTCTTTAGCCGTTGAGGTTCATTATTAGCAAGACATTTTATTTTAAGAATTCAAGGTCAGTGAATCTTTTCACTATTTTAGTTTTTCAACTTTTGAGCCCATGAGCCTCAAACCTCTTACCGCCAAGGGCCTCCAACTGCCTTAATCCGCCTCTGCTCGACCGATGGCCGCATTTCGACTAAATAAGTTGAATGATTGTTTATGATATTAGGCATAGGCCTAGACATGAACAATGTGGTCATCACATAATAATCTTACCACTTTTGCCAGTTGTTATGCAGTTTGAAATTCCTATTTTTGGGAGAATATGTACGGGAACAATATTGGACCATTAAAATTATCCGGATCATGATCTTGTGTTAAGACAGAGTCGGAAACAAAACGAGGCCCTCACCAAGGGTGAGGCCCTGGCCCAGTTGGCTCATGCCTTAAGACGTTCCTGAATCTAACACGTTGATGAAATTAAAGTACATTAATGAATAAAATTACATAAAATTTTCTTCTCCTCACTATTTTCAAAGAAAGTTTGAAAACACTACAATAGATGGCAGCACAACTTCTAGAGGCCTCTCTTTCTGATTTACTAAGGTCGGGTGTTTCTGCCAAGGGATATATATATACTATATGGATCCCCAAAGATTCACCTTAACCCTGAAGCGTTCCATATGAAAAAAATGTATTTCGGGGTTCTTTAACATGAGTTGAGGAGTTTATGATAAAAAAGTAAAATCAAAATAAATTACTGCCACATGGTTAATTCCAAAAAAATTCCCATTAAGAAAAAAAAAAAACTTTTTTATATAAAAAAAAATTGGCCGCAGAAAATTCTTAAAGAAGAAATCATTTGATCCATTACTATCAAATTTGAAAAAAAGTTAAGCTAAGAATGAATTGTTTGTTTTTTGGAACATTATTGTTCTAGTGATCTAATTTTTCCATTCGAGTGAGTACCTATAAGCTGTTGAGCGTTAAGCAGTGGTCCAAATTATTCCCTCCAAAAAAGAAAACAAAATTTAAAATACATATTTTAGTCTATTCATTTTCAAATTCACATTCATATATTTTAACTTTTATTTTGTAATTTCATCTTCAATCTTCAGCCTTAGATGCCGAAAAAAATTAAACTGAGTTAAGAAAAATGTCACAAATAGTAAGGAACGAAGTCCCTACGAAGAAGCCCACAAGCGAGAAACCCTTCTGAAAATAATGGCTGAATAGATTTGGAAATGTTTTAGGAGCATTACGCAGCATATTTTACATATTTAAAAAAAATATATTTTAAGAAAACGTTATTTATTTTGAAACTAGCTGAAATATTTCCACAATATAATTGAGCTTCTTTATATTTTGATTTGTATGTGTTTCTGAATTTTTTAATATACACATTCCTTCTTTTTTTCGTGTCAAAATCCCTTCATAAAATTCATCACTGCTCTCTCGTGCGATTAAAATGAATGTTTGGCGCTGATGAAATGTAAACATGCAACAACAACCCAGATTAGAATACACACAATGCAAACTTAACAACAATAGTAAACTTCAAACATCATTGTGTACTTGTTTACAAAATTATTCGTCTAAAACGCTATTAATAACATCATCTAATCATTAAGCGAAATCTGATTTAAAACGGAACATATAAATTTTTCTTCTTAGATTTCTTTCAATAAAATGTTATTATTTAGGAGATACACTTTGCTTACATATACCTTTTTAAAAAGCCTATGTTTGTGGTTCTGACTGTTTTTGTTAAACATTTTTGGAAAGATGAATTGTACATATTGAAAACATTATCAAATTTATCAACATACGAGTTCTAATTTTCGCTCTGCTTTTTTATTTGCAATTTTCTCTGGAATTTATAAGGTAAATATTTAAATAAAAATAAATATTCAAATCTTGCACTCTAATTTTGATCCAAAATTAAGAAACTTGTTCGCAAGACTGATCAACAAGTAGACAAATTAAAACTTTTTTCGTGTTTGCTTTCAATTAGAGGCACTGCGAAGAAAGAAAGAAAAAAAACCATAGCATATAGATGTTTTATCAACATATTTAGAATTTTCTGAAATATTTTATTTATATAAATCTAAACTCGTTGCTATATATAAGAATTCTTTCAGGATATACTTAAAATGGTACCACCATGAGTCAGTCGAGTTTTCCCGCAAGACATTTATCAAAAAGAATTAAACATGGACGTAAATTGAAACGTAAATTGTTAGTTATATTCTTTTCTTTTCAATTGAAATGGCTCAAAATTTATCATTAGTCTCGTTCACAATCTCTCTTTTCATTGAAAACTAGCTGAAATGCCCGTTCTTCACACGGGTTAAGTTTTAAAAATATAAATTCATCTATTATAGCAGTTATAATATTTTTAGTGTGGGTAAAACCCTGTGTAAAAAGTAGTATAACCAAAAATTAAAAATATTTTTTTCAAATGAATGTTCACACTATAAATAATTTTAAACAAATAGCTATTTTGTCTCAGAGTAAATAATAATTTAACAAAAACAAATATTTCAATGTAAGAGAAAATTAGCAAACTAAAGAGTAAATAGAGATGAATGAATGCAAATATAAATAAAAATTATTACAGAAAAGAGATAGCAGTAGTAAGTTTATGCTGTGGGAACTATGGGTGAAATAACCTACAATAGATAGACCGTAAGAAAAAATTAATGATGATAAACTGATTTACTAAATGGTATCATAAATAAGAAATATTAGGAAGTCTTCAACTGAAAAAAAAATTAAATTAGCATTGCACCCATACCTTATATAATACTATCTAACATCTCTGTATTCCATCTAATATAGAGTATTCTAGATGTAATTCAATAAATACTAAAAAATGTAATTAATATGAGCTAAAATCAAAATCTACCTAAAACAGATCCCCGTTGAAATAGTCCAGAACCAACAACAGTACTGAACGAAACAGATAATAAACCATATCGCTAAAAATCTAACTCTTGAAACAATACTTTTTTCAATATTTCTATTAAAAATTATAATTTGATTGCAAAGACCAAAAGAATGAGTACATGCAATGATAAATAACTATAGTGATAATTGAAATATATATATCGTATATGGACAGTATGATAACATAAAATATGCATATGATCTCCAAGAAACTATGTGAGGAACAGATTATCAGAAGCAACGTTAAACCATGATGGCATGAGACGCAAAATCATTTCAACACTGAATTTTAAAGAAATCCTGAGGGAAATATGAGAAAATCTTTTCAAGGTACTTCCTTTTTCTGTGCAAACATTTTTACGACCACAAATAATGCAGTTTTCTGATTTGCAAGATTGCCAGAAGCAAAGTTAAGTCATGACGAAAAATCTGGTCAAAATGGAATTCAAAAGAAAATATGAAAATATTATTTCAAAGAGCACATTATCATAGTTTCAGCAAATGGCTTTTTGTTGAAAGAAAATTTGTGATTTTTTTCATTTAAAATAAAGATGATTTATTATCGGTCATAGTGTCGTAGTCTATCACTACCTCTAAGATTATTAACTCCCCTTCGCGTATTATCTAAATCTGAATGTGTTGAATTCATAATAGATTACTACTTATTCAATAAATCAATCTTATTTATTAACTTTTCTTAATTGAGAAAATACACAAATACTATTAAAATTTTAAGAACAATAAAACACAGTGGAGTATGAGAGGAATTCAATAATTATGAACGACGGAATCTTAACTGAATCTACGGCAGTCGACGCGTACAATTAAGCTACACACTTATATTTAATTTGGGAAATTAAACTAACCTGATACCTTTTCTTATGGCAGGCTCTTCTAATTACTTCTTCTATATCTAGATTGCTTTAATGAGCGGCTTCAATCTCAGCTATCTCTCGGTTCTATCCCGAACTGATTTTATGTATACTTTTCAATAGACTTTACTCTCTACGACTATATTGCCACTAGAAAAACTACTCTCTCAATTCATTCTCTCTTCATTTCATTTCCCCTTTAATATCCTTTTCGAACTCGCTAAACCCGAACTTATATAAAATATCTCATTTGCATAAGTCACACTTTTGGCTCTCGGTGGCGATTGGTTGAAATAAATAAAATATTTAAAGAATGCAAGAGAAGGTTAGTGAAACGCGTAAGCACCCTTCACAATAGGGTCCCTATGACCGACAAGAAATCATCTTTATTTTAAATGTTAAATTTAAAATTTAAGGCAAAAAACAGTGACACGCAAGAAAAAAAACATGGTGCATTCTGGTTTCTCATAACTAGGAAGCATTATCTTCATGATATTAACAACATGTTAATAGCAATTAGTTTGAATTGAGTGTCATTTTCTTTCGGTTATACTTTAAGGCAATATGGTACCCTAAAAACCAATTTTTTTTATCGATTTTTTATTGGCTTATTTGATACCTAGATTCTTTATAAACATGCCTGCAAAATTTCAAAGCTTTAGTTGCATTTTTTATCAAGTTATGGAGCAATATTTGATGCTGGACAGCAGCTACCACGCACACATTTCAGATTATCTGCTAGAAAAGAGCCTGATGAAATATGAATTATTTTTCTACCGCGCGTCAATGAGACTGACATTATATATGCAGTAACAAATCATTTCAAGAAAGAATTGTACAATTCATGCAAAAATTCTAGTTTGTGAATTGCTTAGTGTGGGGGGGGGGAGATCAAATGGATTTGGTCAAGATTTAAAAGTTGTGCGTGATTTTTATACTATTATGAATGAAATTAAAACTTCAAAACGGATACTTCCAAAGCACAAATACTAAATTTAATTTTGATTACTCAGATAATTAAAAATCTACACGGAGAAAAAAGAAATACTCAAAAATGACTACATGGACATGCTCAATTTGAAATGAGTTTGTTTATATCAGATTTGAACACATGCCTTTACAAATATGAGACATTACATGTACTCAAAATTTCAAAAAATGGTTAATTAACACTATCAAACAAATTAAAAAGATATTCAGGATTAAAAAAGTTTTTTTAATATACTGGCTACATATTTTAAAGATTGGGGTTCAACAACAAATTTAGTTCTCATAAATCTTCCGAACTATTTTTCGTTTCTACCACGCTACCGCGGACGAACACATGAGTACTAGAATGGTTTGATATTGTAAGGCTTTTATAGGAATTTAGCGGGAAAATGTATTAAAAATGCCTTTTTTTTTTAGGATTACTTTAAAAAATCAATTTAAGGTATGTGCCTACCCTCGGAGCATTTTATTGAAACAAATTTTTAACTAAAAAAACACTTTTTTCTTTAAAAAGGGTGTGCATAGAACTAGGAATTAAGGTTCATAGATACTTGGCGATGTCAAATTTTTTTGGTGACCAAAATCGATCGCCAAGCTACTTCACTTAGCGATAGGTTTCCCGAAGCCAGAATGAATTCGTTATCTCACCAATAATATCTATATAAAAATCGAAAGGGCCCTCTCCCTATACTACACTTGAGTCAGGAATTAAAATACAATTCCACAAAATTTTAAATTATTTTGGATAGATTGGGAATTTTTAGTTAAAAATTGCAGTTACAGTAAACCTTGTATTGAAAATTCTAATTAATATATTCAAATAATATTAAAACTGCACCCAAATAACATCATTATCTGTGCCTAGAGCGATAAGAGTTACATTATTTTTTTGAAATTTGTCAATTTTTAAAAAAAAA